>DWLS01000163.1:0-38055 GCA_018246255.1 Pachliopta kotzebuea | reverse complement strand
TTATAACCTAAGTATTAACTTCCTATGCCTCAGTGGATAACGGGTTGTCTTTTCATACAGATAGCTCTGCTTTGATTTGGAGGACATAACACTTGGAGGTAAGATAGTGGTAGGGTTTTTTATGAACCGGCTCAATAAGTTAACATAGTCATAATCTTGTGCTATAATAGTACTTCTGTGTTCTGGGTGTATTTGAGAATCAAAGATTTCACATTGTCTTAACGTATACATGCACATCTATAAGCAACATATATAAGCTATTGGATAAGGTTATTAGCTTGTTAAGTTACGTTTTATAAATATAATAATAATATAAAATATACCTTCTTTAACCTTTCGATATTAGCGATATTCCCTTCAAAAGGTAATAAGTAAATGCGACACGAAGTTAGTGCGTGAAAAAGAACTTCAATAAAATTACCTCCCATTGTTTTAAAAAATAATCCTTGAGTGTCATACACCAGAATATTAATTACTAACGGTTTTCCTTTATCATATATAAAAAATGGTAATTGATAATATATAAAATAGCCTGTAATTATACATTAGTAACAATATGTCATATTGTTATGAATGTTTTGATAGAGTGGCTTACCTTTAAAATTTCATCATTTAATGCCGTCACTAAAATTAAAACAGCTGTTCAAACATTTACAAACATGAATAACGAATGATGTGATCCTATTTAGGACAGGCTTCGATTTTTATTTTCCACTTCAATACTTTACGTATCGCTGCATATATATGCAAATTACAAGTTTTGCAATGCTATAGTTTATCTATATAATACATGTTACTTTCCACCAAAATTCCGCGTGTATTATACGGGTATATTTGTTTTTTTGGGTATAAACATCCTGGAAGTATTAGTTTTTTTTTTAAAGGCAATGCCGTTATTATGTGTGTACGATAGCTATTATTAATCCAACATTGCCTGTCATGATAAAGCACTACATAAAAAAGCCATAACTTTGATATAATATTTTCTTTCGCGGTAACTAAAATTTTATTGTAATATATTTAACTGTAAAATTATCTGTTAAAATTAATAATTACAGACCTTTTAATTATTAGGTTTTGCTTATTTACCAGTTTTAATAAAATTTCTTAGTTGCCATTATTCTTAAATATGTAGCTAATGTGCAACAACTAACAAATTTGTTGTCGGCAGTTGCATAAATGGTAATATTATACTCTTTGGGTATTACCCACTACAACCAGTAAAAGATTACTACACATTAGTGAAGATTTGCGTTTTCAAGTAATAATCAATAATCTATCTATTTTTTCTTTTTCTCTGTGCTGAGTTCGTTATGATTATTAATAATATACTTATGTATGTATTAGCTTTTCTGATAGTGTGTGTACTCGTCATATTTGTATGAACCATAATAATTGTAATTTATATTAAATTTCAAAGAATTGCATTTTTACTTTTTCTCAACTATACCATACTTATACATACTATATAATAGTTGATTGGTAGAGGAAGACCTTTTGTTATTAAGTCAATCTTTATACTTTTTGTGTTTGTTGCTGTGACATATGAAGGTTTAAATATATATAAAGATATTGTTATAAGTGTATAGTGAATACCGTGAGATTCCGTTCGCATATCTCCCCGTATGATTGTCAATTTTGTGTTGAATTTGTAAACACGGCGCGGTGGGTCGCAGCACGTTGAGAACACTACGTCCGGTGCACTCTCGTGTTGTACCTGTCATCCCCCACGAGCGAGATCTCGCCAACACTCAGGTGTATGTAGCGGGACGGTGAGGTGGTGTGGCACACGCGGTCCAAACACCGTACTGACTGTTCATCTCGCGACCGGAACGTTCTGTGTTAATAATCTGATCGCTGCACTTTCGCGGAAATCAATTTCGATCGACGGTTACTGCGTCCGGTGTAATAGAGCAAACGCCGCGGTGACACGAGAACTTAACACTGTGTTCACTGTTATTAATCAAAAATGAAAACGGATTACGCCATGGATGAGATGCAGAAAAGTAAGTGCAATTATAAATTTGAGACAAACATATTTTACAATTAAAAAAAATTACTAGGAATACCATAAAATTATTTAATCAAGTATCAAGGCTCCAAAGTCAACTAAAATATATCGCTAACACTACAATTTTGCTAACGACGATAATAAAACGTCTAGACTATGTTTTATTAAAATCTATTCTGTTATAAATATTATTAACGAAATTCTAGACCTGTTATTATTTCTAAATAATAAATTAGAAAATTGTTTGAATGTTAAAACCTTGTTAAACAAGATGCTATTTTCAGAAATAAACAACGGTTTCAATTATCCGCGGACGTGTCGAAAAATAATAAAACTTAAAAGGAAATCTCGGAGTAAATTTTGTTATTTATTAAATATAAAAAATCCTTACTGTTTTATTAATTATATATCTCTTAGTGCGACATATTATAGTTGTACTTATGCTATGTTTTATTCATTAATTTTCGTTTATTTTGTATTAAAACTATTAGACTTAGAGTGCTTGAGCCTAATTTCGTAAGGGAAGTGTCAAGGCCACCGCTATTTTTCAATGTGAACTAAATAAACGTTTTTAGAATTTAAAGATATATATATATATATATATTATATACAGCATTTATATGACAAGTATATAAAGGAAAGCGTTTCGACTTTGGGTGGAACTAACACGTTTTTAATTTATTCTCTTATTAAGACTGATAAACGTTGCCGTAGCTACAATTATGTATGCACTGAATGGTAAAAATTCCTTAATTTTACATTAAAAGACACTACTATTCATAACTTTAATTGAAGTTTTAGGAAAGTATTAAAGAGAGAGAATCATTGAAAACAGCTGTAGATCGATCTAAATGTCCTTTGGGGAAGAACTACATAGATACATTATTTACTGCACTTAAATATCCAGATGCACTAATTGTTAGCAGTTAACGAATAAAAGGGAATATTTAATTAAAATTATAATTAATAATTTCACTACTAAAATCTCTTAAGTGAAGAATACTTAAAGAGTTATTTTCTAATATTGCCAAGCTATAAAACATTGGCAGAAAATAAGGGTTTTTTACGGTATACAATAAATATTCGAGGTTTCATAAAAGAGGACTATTTACATACATAATCAATGTGGAACATAAATAACAACTTGAGAATTGCAAATATTACACATTGGATGTTCCACGTTGCATCGGATCGTGAGAGTTGTTATATTTACAGTGGCACAAAGAAGTTTTTCAATGTACCAATGAAACATTTTATTTGTTGTGGTAATCTACTTATGTTAAGTTTTTATTAGAGCTAGTATGAGTGGCTTTATCGATAAAATATATTTGTTATTATTCTAAAACAAGAAGCTGTTGGTCTCATTATCTTTTGATTCAAGAAACCACCATACATGCGTATTTGTTTAACTATTTATCTTTATTACTTCAAGTTCTCATAAAAAATTTGTTTAAATATAATATATACTTGTATGAATGTTTAACAAAATTCACAGTTTCTACACAGACAACAGTTTCTATGAAATTTAATAGACACTCTTTAAAAAAAAGTATACAAGTTTTAAGTAATTTTCATCTTATTTAACACTTTTAATGTTATCAAATAACATGTTACCAAAAAACCAAGTAAAGCAGTAGCTATTTCTTCACAATCAATAAAAAAGTATAACGGACAGTCTCTTTAGACATCGGAAAAATTCTTTTCAAGTTTGTTTATTTATAATATTATATTACGCACTTTAGTTAAAATGCCGACTATAAAGATTCTTCTGGAAACAAATAATATTTTTCTTATTAACCTTTTTGTTTTGTGTTTAAGATTTAAAATATTTAATTGCTGTTATGCCTCAGATAATAAACAAGATAAATATGAAACGACGGAATAAAATATTAATTACGGCGCAGACTTAACCTTTTGTGATTCATACTTGGGATTTTGCATTTGCTTGCGTATTCCGTTACATATCCAGATTACTATGCAGGTAGTGTTTAATTGTGATTTATAAATCACGAATTCGCCAATTTAAAGCTAAGTTTTTACATAAGTATATCAGTGATGATAAACTTAAACGGTTGTTTTTAAAACTAGTAAGGTTATAAGATATATTCCCAAATGATGAGTGTAATGTGATTCAGTGTGAACAACGACTATTAAATAAGAACTAAATAAACTTAATTTGTTTATGGGAAAGCATAACATACCATAGGACGCCGAGGGCACTGGGTTCGAATCCGGCCTGCACCTTGCAAAAATCAGCAACCTTGGTGTAGTAACAAAGATTCAATGTTAATGTTGGGCTCATAGACAAAATTGGTAAAAGACAAAGAACTTTCTCTATATAAGTTTAAAACTTTTTTGAGCTTAAAAAACTAAACACAATTAGTAAATTAAAAACAAACAACATTATCTACATCTTTTTTCCTTTTAACTCTATGGACATGTTAATAATTATTACACGTGTACCGCTGGCATTTTTTTAATTCATATTATATATTGAAATGTCTGTGTTATTATGCAACTGTTTTACCATTTACGAGTCTTGTAAATTTATTCGATGTGAATTTTAAGTAAATAAATTCATGCAATCTCACGTTAACAACTGAATTATGTTCTTTTTTAATTATTGCTGCGATAAGTTTATATGATAGGTTCAATACATCACTAGTAAACAATAAGGTACGTTAAGAGAGATGTAACATTTGACATTAAACGTTCGTGTGCTGTAAAATTACTTTGTATTAATCATTATTTTTAAATATGTTATACAAAATAACAATAATGTAAAACTTATTACAATATTGTTGTTGTTTAGACAAAAGAAAACTTGCGTGTACGCTAATGGGTATCAGTTTTATGTCCAATAAATAGGGTGTATAACATTAATAATACTTTTATTCACTTAACTGATTCGAGCAAAAATCCACAGTCTGTTCAATCAAAAGCCTGTTGCAGTACACAGCTAGATATAGGTTTCAGTTTCTATTATATTATATCAATTGCAGTTCAGTTCAATCTCATTGCCGCATTTTAATCAATGACCTTGCGGGGTCGTAATGGATGTCGTAAACGCATCTTTTTTTGCATCCAAACATATAGTAAATAAAACTATTGCACAGGAACCACCTCTATCGTCGGCCTTTCCGACGTCACAGACAACAAGCTGATCTGGAGGCAGGTGGTGGCTGAACTCGTGGGCACGTTCCTGCTCACATCTATCGGCGTGGCGTCGTGCATCGCTATCACGGAATCCAATGCGCCCCATGTCACCAGTATCGCACTCTGCTTCGGCTTGTTGGTCGGCTCCATCGTCCAGGTGAGTTTCTGCAGTCTATTACATAATAATAACCACCTTACATGTAAGTATATATTATAATAATTTTTTAACAGAAATGAATAGGAGAAAATCATTTCCTGTTTTATTTTTTTATAATAAAAAAATCACTGAAATAGATTTAATTGGTAGACACTTTTATGCATCATTTAAAATACATACACAATAAAATTAAAATCATCATAAATTAATATATTTCATAATTTTACAAACACGTTTTATAAACCTGTACAATAAAATACTCTTCATACATTTAAGAGTAGAGAACAGATATCGGTCATATTAAATATGGACAAAATTCAACAATTTTATTTACAAAATTGAAAGAAGAAACACAAAAGTATTCGGATAAAAAAAAACTATGAAAAATATTTGCATGTATTACTCGTAATTACATAGAAGAATTGGTAACTGTTACAGCGGCAGTTAACGGCGTGAAACTGATTTACTATACGAGCAACGATTATTAATCATCTGACAATGCATTATCTAAACCGTAAACTTCCGTGAAGTATTAGATATAGAAATGATGCTTAATGACATCATTAATAATTAATTATACATAAGTATAGTAAGACCATAAAATCAATGTTAGTATAAAGCTGTGAATAAATAAGTATATAAAAATAAATATGCTCTTATGGGCCGTTAATAATGTAAGAGAATAAAGAACGAAAGAAATTTTATATCTATGCCAAAGAAACATAAAGAAATTACAAATCTAAAAGAGAAAGTTTATAGGTCGAGAAATAACAATTAAATAATGGGGGCCTTCAATTATTTATGTCAAGAGAACTTGGTGTAGAAAAGAAATGTAAATTTGTTTATCATTTATGTTTAAAAAAACCGCTAGAACGTTGTAGATAAGACCGAAAACCATATTTTCTTAAATATATAAGAAGAGATATCTATATAGTAATAGGTGTTTATCAGGAGAGATGATGACGAGACAAAGGTTTTTAAATTACGGTCACAATTGTTTTATTCATTTTGTAGTGTCCGCATAATATTAAGTAGTATTCAACAACGCTACAATAATTATAAATAATTCCTTCCGGTGAAGGAAAACATTGTGAGTAAACCAACGTGCTCTTCAATCCGCAATTGGTTTGCGTGGTTAATAAATGGCCTTGACTACCACCTTGAAAGAAAAAGCGCCGAGTCCTTACAGTGGGAACTACTAAAGAAAAGCTGTTAATTCAAAGTTTTTTTTTTTAATTTTTAAAAGTTATAATTTTTTTAAGTATACATAATGATATTACAATTAATGAATAAAGTCGCAACGCAAACGTTTATGATGATGTATTGTTTGATGATGCGGCCTTACCACTTTCGTGTTGCTCCTTATAAGTGGAATTCAGTTTGTTGAACGTAGCAAAATTATCAGAATGGAGTCCATACATAAATATTGAAAAGTAAATATCTCATACTCCGTTTGCCGAGTTAACAATGCTCTTAGCGTAACAGAGTCGTTCTAATCTACATCAAACACACAGCAGCCTCCGGAGATAAACGTGCGATAACAGTAACAAATAGCACCGCCGCTTACAATAACGCTCAATAGGACACTTGTATCAAAGTCCGGCCTTTCCCACGCGGTCGCGAACCTGCCCACTCATGGGTAAAAACTATTTACATACGCTCAATACAATATTTACATACGCTCAATTACATACAAAGCTGTCAGTGCATAGCGGAATTTATTAAACAAACCTTGACCTACGAATACTAATAAAGCTTGTCTTATTTATAATGTAAGATTTAATAATAAATTTATACGCAAAGAATATAATACAAATTATTTTTATTATTTCTTATAAAACCATTGTTTATTTACGTGATCAACTAATTTAAGACCACATTGTCTAATTCATTTAAATAATGTATGTACAGCATAATTTTCTACTCTCATTGCAATTTTATGTTATTTGTTATAAACGTATTTATGTATAATTATATTCAACACGTACTTACGAGTTAATAGTAACACTATAAATTGCTTCTGTCATCATTAGATATATAAGCAAATCATCGGAGTGTGTTGCTAAGAAAGGAGAGGTCACGAATATGGTACGAGACCTGGACATTGCGCAAATTGATTGAAATCATGATATATCAACAGCGCAATTATTATACGCTTTCGTATAATTAATTTCTTTATTACAGACCTAAAAATAGATTTAATGCTTCTATTTTAATTTATAATACATCTAGTAGGCGTTTTACTGTTTAGATATATTATAACTTACTACGTACATATCAATTAATAATTAAAATATATCAATTAAATGATACCATTAAAATTAAGATATAGATATATATGATTTAATAGCGATAAGAAAATAACATTTGTTATTACATTATATTTTATAAAGCTAAACAAAAATTCAAAGTTGCGTCATGATCTCTAGCTTATAAATCATAAAAAAAACTAATTAACTTTCAACTTGAATATCTTAAACAAATTTGATATAGATCGTTGATCTCTGGTCGTGTTGGTTTTGAATTTGTTTCACGTGTTAAATGTTATTAACTGGCGGTTAACGAGGCACCATTAATCATCACGCAGTCAGTCCATCAGTAGAAATGACGTTTCATTGCAATAGAGTATCAATCTTCATAAAGGATATATTTAACAAGCGATCATAAGTCAAGCTGAAACTAAGTTAAGTAGTCCAAGTTAAAAAAATTTCAGGTCTACATAGATCGCTATGTTGTTAATGTTTAATTAAATCTTAGCTTACCTTATACATTGTATTTTTTTTAATCGCCGTTCCGATGAGACAAGCAAAGGCGTACCTTATTTCATATACCTAAGTAAGTTATACACTTTTCTATGCGAACGCGGCACTAATTAAGATGGTATTCACAGTACCACATAGTGCTTGTCGCCTTGAGACATAGGGTATTAAGCCTCATTACCCCAGTAATTTCTCTAGTATTCAGAACCCTTCAAATCGGATCACAATAATGTCTGCACATTACTTTCTACTAGTAGAAATGAGAACTGCAGTGATACCTACTTAGACAGTCTCCGGCGAAAAAGACCTAACATCAATAAATGATTTTTGAAACAAAGAAATATAATAGTATAGAAGCATAAAATTTATAATTAATATGTTTATTAAAATAAACATTTACCTCTTTATCTAAAATGTAAGAAAATGCAGAAAAAATAGGCAATTTCTTCAACATGATCCACTTCAAGAAAAGAGTTTATTGCTTTCTTATCGATTAGTAACAATGCTACGAATCCTCTTCATAAAATAGTAATTTTGTAAGTTCTTAATAAGGAGGTTTCTTGGAAAATTTCAGGTACTTACATAGGTATCACGATTTTTTAAATGCCTAGCTACCACTTTCATATTGTAAATTCCTGCCATAACAGCATTATTGTATACAATTCCTGTGACTTTGATTATTCTGTCCGAACATACTTTATCTTCTTCAAACTCAATATCTCTGAATCCTGTGATATTGAGGCTAAGAATTAGCACATTGTAGATAAAAAAAAAACGTAAAATCGATTATTAATAAGATTAAATTGTACACACGTTATTAATCAAGCAGCAACAATTGTTGATATTGTGTAAGTATTAATGAGATATGTGTGGTAAGCGTTCATTTTAATAATTGATAAATTAACAAATTAAGACCTGTCAAGCATTCACGCGACCGCCATTTTTGATAGCAGATAATGTACAGTGCGATAAATCGTAGCACGGTCCGGTACACGCAGATGTACCGATAACATTACATGATATTCGATAGTCATGTAACGAATGTACGAATTTTCAATAAAATATCGGTGTTTTTTTTTTTAAACATAATTGGCTATGAAAATTTAGACTATGTTAAAGATCAAACGAATCTAAAGCAGAAAAGCAGAACTCCTCCCATAATAAGACTGATATGAGGAAATAGAACGGTGAAAAAGTATAAATATATGTTTGTACCAGAATCTTTATTTTAGTAAATACTTGTTGTTGAGTTATTTAAAATAATAATTACATGGTATAAATGTTATCATAGCTTTAATACATAGTGCTAAATATGTTATATTTTCATTAGTATTCAAGAATGTGGAGAACACGTTCATCACTAATTGGTATAAAGTATAACATAATGAATGATTTATTTATTTCCTGCCTATTATATCTTTAAGTAAATAACAATCAATTTGCCCAGCAAAAATGTAATGAGTATAAATAGTAAAAAATATATGAAGTAAATATTTTTTCATCCTCGTTTTTTTAATAATGGTAATGATCATCGTTACAGATGTTCGTAAAGCATTTTCAATTTTGTCTTCATTCAATTGTCGTAAATATTTGTAGTGGCGTCATTGCTTGCCTGTTTCGCTACATGATCAACTGTCAATCAGTTATCAACACTACAATAGAACAATGATCGGAATACAGAGCGTCGCTCGTGTACAGTGCGTAACGAAACTGTGCCGTCATTCCAATGTCACATATCATTTACGCACTTTTTAAATATTTAATAAGAATAACAGTTTAAACGGTCCTCCATATGATGAATCGATAACCCGGAGAAGGTTGTTACATACCATTTGATTTGGTAAGCGTGGGATCGATCGGTATGAAGATTATTGGAGTAAGCCTAATTTTACATGGTATTAAGCCAAAATAAGACTGTAGATGGAATTGCCTTGCTCTCTGATATCTTATACTTTGCAGTGTTTCGGTTGACAACGTTTAGCCTCTCTCGTATTATCTGTTGGAAAACAGAAATACTTTTATGGCGGCAGGATTATAGTATGCTGTTGGTATCTACCCAGGCAGTATCGAAGGAATGTTGTAGTATTTTAACATATCAAAATAATGTTTACTTAAACATGGCAAATTCGAATTAAAACAATAACTTCATGAACTACTCCTCAATTTAGTCCTTAAAAGGTACCCACATTTTCGTTAAACAAACATATGGCTAAAGAAATTAATATTTGTTAAATTTATGATTTTACTCATCTTTTCAAAGCAGCTTAGGTTAGGTTTTTCATTGGTAATTAGTATACTATTTTGATGATTACCTTTTGGTGATAAGTGACGTGTTTGTGCCTATCGCAGAACTAGGGCCTATTGTGAAAAACGTCAGCGTTTCTTTCAAGACGCGAAGTTGCTGTTAAAATTAATAGAGTATCGTGATGATCTTATCTTAAGACAATAAGTTGTATTTTTTAAGCATACTTAAGGAAACTTCATTGTTATGGGCCCCACCTATAGACGTGTTATTCTTGTCACTTGGAAGATTAATAAATTTTTTTATAGGTTGTAGTAGGTAAACAACGGATTAGTTTCCTTAATACTATGACTGCCAAGTATCAGTTCGAAAAAGATAACTAATGATAAAGATATCAATAATACTAAAGAACTAAAAGGACTGTGTTTACCTGTATTAAGATAATGTAAACATAAATTCATAACCCATGCATATTTGCAACAAAACATTTTCACATTTGCCAAATAGCTCTTTACCCAGTCTTAACATATTTGCGTTGACTATTTGCAACTTGTGTGCGGACCTTCGTTAAAGAGGTTTCGCTTGATGGTGTTAAAGACCTTACTGCCTTCACAAATAAATTTCCTTTAAGATCATTGAATGAACAGTTGAATTTCAATTTTGAGACTAATTTTAAAGTCAGTAATTGTTTAGATATTTCGATGTAAAAGAATTACATAAAATGGTGCGAAAGGAACAATTCAATACGATCAATGATTATCATAAATTTTATGACAGATTACTGTTTTTCGCCGTAGTTAGTCTTAAGCTTAAATTAATACCTTTTATTGTCTTTATTTTTGGTTTAACTTTTATTCTGGCACCTTCTCCTTTAATTTTGCCATCTACTCGTCCCTTTGTAATCTGTATTTAAGTATATAAAAATGTAAACTTAAATCAATAAATATAAATATTTATGCAAGTCGATGAGTACGACTATAAACATCTTTAAGTTGAATTTGTCACATTGTAAAATTTTTTATGATACATTTAATTACTAAGCGGAATCATACAAAGATACTTTCGAACATTGTAACACAATTTGTAATAGTATATTCTATATTTTTATGTTTATCTAAAAATAATAATAGCAACTTTCATAAAACCATCTTTAAAAAAGTTTTTCCTTAACGCTGTTTTCGTAAAGTAACATATTTTCAAAAATAGCTGTTTACAAATACTGTATATTCGTGATATAAATAAATGATATTGAATTAAAAAAAAATACATTCATTTAAATACTTTTGATATAATATTATATATAGTATAACGATCCAAATCTTTCGGAAAAGATCTGCAATGGCCGCCCAAAATATGTATTATGCATTCGTTCTTTCTTTTGATTGTAGCGACCCGCTTCATTAATAAAACGTAATTTTTTTTAAGTGGACACATTCGGAATATCTGGGCATTACAAAGTGTAAATGTAACGGTACCCTGGCGAACGACTCGAAATACTCGGTCGTGTACCTGTAAATGTGAACGCGATATAAATATAAACCGATTAAATTTAACGTATTGCCAATTCGTTTAGGCCGTCCACACACCGAGATTGAAAGAGCATACGAAAACTTTATAGTCAGGTTAGATTAGGTTTTGGTTTATGACTGAGGAGATTGATGGTTGGACATGGTCTTCAGGCATTGTAGTTGTATCATAATAGTAATTTCCGCAACTACTTTCCATAGTAAAGGTTTAGAAAGGCAACGGTTTTATTCTGAATCTGTTCTCTCTACTTACTTCTCGCTGTTTTTGAACTCTGAGGACGTCCGAAAGGGTTCTTTTGAGTAAAATCCTCTACATAACTTAAAAGATAGGTACCTTCTTTTGAATAGTTCTGTGAAAATTTGGATATAGTTGATTATATCAACATGAGTTATCAAGGTGCTACCACTATTACAGAGATCCGCTATACACATTTTATTAGTAGAACCATTGACCTTTGTTTACACAGTTAAACTTTATCAAACCCGAGTTTGTCTGCGACGATCGAGTGTACTCGTCAGTTTAAACAAATACAAAACCAAGATACTGGTAATAGGTAAATTCGCTACCTCATAGTTATACTCCATAGAGCAGTATTAACAATAGGTTAATAAGCCGTAGGCCCCGTGGTCCGCGTGCCCAGCATCAGATGAGCTGTATACCTCGCAAAAGACGCATTATTTATCAAACTCATTATCTTCACGTACACTATACAATATCAGTGAATTCGTAACACGTTCTTTACTAATGAGTTTGATAATACCTAATCATGACAAATTGAGGTAATTTAGATGCGGTCAGCTTAGTGCTTCAATTTATAAATATTTTCGTGTTCAAAAATATCATAATATTATAGTCACGATTAACGTGGCAAACAGCCATATAAAAAAACAAACAGTCTATGATAGACTGGAGTAGATAAAATCAGGTTACAGTTAAATTATAATCTCTAGTATGGAAGTTAATCTTGAATATAAAATTGCGCGCAAAAGTATCTAACTCTGAGTTCCTTATGATGCAAAGGTCATTGATGTAAATATCATTTAATTTCAAATCATACAAGTTATAACTATTGAAATATTAATGGACGAAAAACCGAATGTTTTGATTTCTTGCATTATATGAATAAAAAGCGACTCCAAATCTAAGATACGTTAATGTTAATAACAGACAAATCATGTGTTATCTTTAGAATTAATATACTTCCTAGATATCTATCTTTGCTCTAAATAGAGCAGGTTTTTTTGCAAGACGATCTAGATTCTTTAAATATGCTAAAAATTAGGTTAAAGTAAATATTGCCGCGCGTTATTTAATTAAACAATATGGTTATTTAATAATATTATTACATAATGTTCGTTTAATTTATTATTATTTTAGAGTAATTGTTTTTGCACTATATTTATACTAAAGCACACCACAGGCTTTCTTTTACTTCAAAGTCAAAGTAAAATTTTTTATTCAAAATAGCAACTACAATTCATTCAGTGCATGTAAAAAATCTTAAACCGTTTGGTAACTCTTTAACTTTTTTTTAATTACGATAACTATACACCTCACGGGGTATATTCGTAACAGGCGAATTCAAAATTATGTGTGCAGTTAATTTAAAAAAAAAATATTTATTATTCCTTGCGTTTAATCAACAGTATCCTTTCAACATGAATTTCTCATTTTCTTTACCATATTTATCAACACAAATACGATAACTTAACACTTATCTCCACGATAAGTAATTTGTGCTTTAACTGAGTAAACCGCACAATGGTAATAAATGAACTTAACAGATCAATTCCTTCTCATTTCGGTACTGTTTTGTATTAAAAAGCTGTTTGAGAAATCGCCTTTTAACCGGTTGGATAAAAGTTGAAAAGTTAATAGTTCAACTTAATTTTTTTAACATAAACAACACTCTTAAATGACCTCCGTGCGCGAAAAACAAACAAACCCGCATTTTGCGCTAAAGATAAATTGTAAAAAGTGGTCATAATTATTTAAAGCACTAACAGTATATATTTTCGTAATATTTTCGTAGTTATTTATTATCTTAACTAAGAAATGTATTACAAATTACCAAGATTAAAATATCACTTACTATCACGTGAGCTACTTGCTTGTATATCACCTTAATTTTTTTTATAAATTTAATCAGTTTAACTTGTCACTAAAAAGAGTAGGTGCTAGTAATTAAACAAATAATTTCTTATATTGTATTTGTCTTTTTTGGAATATATATATGGGTATATATATATATGTGCAGATATATATGCATGCCAAAAATATATATAATTAGTAATTTATAATACATAAAAAACGGTTTTCCTTAGAAAAAATACTTTTGCAATGGCAATAATTGTGACGTTAAACCATGTTTTCGCATACAAGCCATAAAATTAAATCAAAAAGAGAAAACATTATACCTATTAAAAATAAATTATTTCTTTTAACAAGCGATTTTTAAGAAACGTTCCGAAAATTAATTCCACGAATTTTTCCTTCGGACCCTAATCGATCAAACGGTATTTGATTGATTATAACGATCCCCTACATCAATGACCTTGACTCTGATTGCAGTTAATGATATCCAACCTGTTCGCAACGTTTCAAGACTTTATAGTGGTTTTTAAAAACGTTATCTGTCAAATATTTTTTTCCACTCCCCGTACACGCAACTAAACCATTGTTGGTCAAGAGATCAAGGCTAATAAACAACTAGTTTCAATTTAAAAATTACAATAATTCTTTTGACTTCTAATATTGTAAAGTCAATGATATGGCAACTTTTGGAATCGCTTGTCAAATAAACATATGAACGTTTCAATTTTGTGATGAACATTCGTCGGTACGGTTTAATGAGTTGGTTGAAATTTTAATCCTGCTAATTTTTTTGTTATATTAGGGTCAAGTGAATAAAATTGGACCTAACAAATAAAGTCTATTATCATCATATGAATGTTACTTTACGTAAAAATGCATATAATGTTGTTTTAGTCCTCTACATTTTTTAACATTTATATTTATTTGACTAACTAAATTCTTAATTTCATGTATCGGGTTTGAGAAAACCTTTTCATTTTGTCTCTGAATCGAAAATCTGAATCTTCATGTTATACTAGGAGAGAAATAACTTATATCTGTACTTGTAGTTTATTTTACTAATGTTATTATAATGTGTTATATAATTTGCTTTATGTTTATATTTTTTCTTGTATTGAATTAAAAGTAGCAGACGGTATGGTGCCTTTCGAACTATAACGAATTTCATGGCCAACTGCTCTATACACGGAATACTTTATAATTTTATCCACATATTCAAAGTATGTAATAATATATAGCAAATAATTTATTTTTAATAATATATTGCTCTAATTTTATTACTGTTGAAAATGATAATAACAAAATGTATCTAAAAACATTCCTTGATTTTTAATGAGATTGAGTGAATCATAGATTTATTATTTCTGACTCATGAAATAATTAGTGCAGGTATGTTTGATTTATTTAAATTGAAAATAAAAGGTATGTAGTTAAACTATAAATAGTTACAACAATTACCAAAGTGTAAAACATGTGAAAAAAAAATGTTTTCTTAATAAAATATTACCATCTGCTACAATATAATAAATTGTGTACCGAATAAATTACCTCCTGCGTTCATGTGCGATAATTGGAGCCGATATGCTGATAAGAATACAAAAAGAAATATATAAATAATGTATGACTTTTCAGTGATAAATTCGTTGATTTTATTACTTCATCTCCGTGATTCGAACGGTGGTAGTAAATCGTTTTAATTTGCATTGGCACCGTTAAAAGAAAATGCCCTTTCGCGCTGACCGAATCGCTTTGATACACCGTCCGTGACATTTTTCATACATTTCGCAAAGACCCTTCGAAAACCAGCAAAGATTATGAACGAAATCCTCGCCGCAGATCTGATTTCAACAGCCTTAATTATCGCTCGCAATTTCACAAAAGTGATTATTTTCAGGTTTTGAATTTTTTTTATGAATGTTTAAATGATATATGTATATTTATTACTGTAACGATTGTTTAATTGAGATAAACGAGTTTGCAATATGTATGTAGAACTGGTTCAAATGCTTCTCCGTACCAATTAGCTAAATAATCGATAATATTTTATAACTTCTGCTTCAATAATATTATTAAATTATAGATTCTTTTTATATATCGTGACACTATTATGCATCGACTACGAAATTTTTGAAATTGTCTTATCTTTATATGTACACCGGGAGCCAGTTCACACAACTACGTTACCACAATAAAGATTTTAGGGTCCCATACACATGGTAATTGGAAGTTCTTTTACTTACTTCATTTATTATTATACTTTACATATTTCACATACAGCATTCCCACTGTACAGTAATTAACAGCTTGTAGTTGTGTTTGCACAGAGGTCCATAGTTCCTTTAGCGTAGTCCTCTGTACAACGCTTCGGTAATAAAATGTGTAGCTTATAACTATGAATATGACTCAATTAAAAGGAGAATATAATAAAATGTCAGATTTTATTTATTCGTGTGTTCAACACGCAACTAAAAACTGGTTCTCAAACATCGTTTACATTATAGGAATGCATGTCCAGTGCACCAAACTTATGTTGACAAATCGCTCAATAACTCACTACAAGACGATTCTGTTTATTTTACCGTTAACTGTCCGCAGCGAGTGAAATTTATGTTCAAGTTAAAATGGCGTCTTTATTGAATTTTTTGTCTCTAATTAACAACTTTTGCTGTTTAAATAAGTAAATTAATGGCAGTTTTAATGTTCTTACTACTGGGGCTTAGCGCCTTTCCTCACAATGATAGAGACAAGACGATTTATCAAAAAAGCTCATGGTCAAGGAATACTGTTTCTTCGCGATTACCTCCTTTACCAATTATTGCTATTTAACAGTCTAGTTCTAATTTGGTAAAATTTATATGTTGAAAACGTTACTTTCAATGTAGTTAAAAATATCACAATATAATAATTATTAAAACTTTATATCAATTTCATTGTTTCCTCACTACGTTTCACAATTTTTTTTGTTGTGTTGATTTGTCAATTTTTTTATGCGAACAATTCTTATAATAATCCTTAATTTCTATTTCGAAAATAGTTAAAATTTTGTCAATTTTCTTTAAAATTGTACTTAATAAAGTAATTAAGAGTATCATTCATAACGGCTACTTTATAAATATTAGTCATTGTTAATCAATTTCTTCGTTATACACAACAACAAATATAATTGTTACTATCACGGAATGTGAATCTCAGAAATTCATACAATCCCAAGAATCGTTCTCAGCCGTGACAATAAGAGGAAAAATTATGAATTAACGTTAGTATAATTTAGCACAATGTGCTTTGGGAATCAATACATTGATGTAAAATGTTTTGTGGGTGATTAAAAGTATAATTAGGTTATAATGATAAAGAGTATAAATAGAATGGTTCACGGTTTTGATTTTTTCTAGTACATTTGCGCCATAATAGTATTACTGTGTTCCCGTTGCCAACATTGGGGAGCAAGAGTAACCTAGACGACAAAGTTAGTCCATTACAGATAAAAAATCTTTCTGTGAACTAAATTTATTACTACAAAATTGAATAACGTACAAACTTTTTGCCGAGCTTACTTCAAATTCAAATTCATACCAATCTATTTAAAAGTTTTAAATTATGTAAAAAATATAAATTTGCAGCGCTTGGCGCTAGCTTATGACCGTTACGAATTGGTCCCACTTCCGTGAGCGAAACTTTTCATTTTATGTTATATATTTAAATGATAGACATTATGTCAATTATGTAAGTGGTAAATTAACGCAGTTAAATTCAAACGTTGGCACGGTTAACGGAACGTCTGGATTTACAGTTTTAACCTCCCACCTTTCGCAGTATTCATTAAATCGTTGCTCCTCAACATGAAATAATTTTTACATATGTTGCAAAAAGAAATAATAACAAAACGAATAATTTATTAAAATTAAAACTTACTTTCTAATATTGCATAATTTTATACATATTTATTACATACGTCATTCCTTTATTAACAGTTTTATTGTACACTAAGTAATGAAGTAATGCTTTATAAAAAAATCATAGCAAATCATTATATTACAGGAGATTTTCTCCTGACAGTTATGTTGTATATGTCAGGACTTAAAACATTCTCATATTTGGATGATTTTCGTAAACAATGCCACTGTGGTATCTAGAGACATCATTAACAACACCATTTAACGCTTGCCTGCCGCCGCGCTGTTTACTACCGACTCGTATTACGTTTCATTGTCGAAGATGTCTTAAGGCGATAACCGTGACTTTCAAAATAAGTATCTAAACTAATTTAAATATTTATTTATTACTTTTAATAGTATTTTATGGAATACTACATAAATATATTATATAAGGTATCGTTTACCAAGGCGTTTTCAGTCTCTATAAAAATATCAATAAAAAACTGTTTAGCCGTTCAAAGATTGACTTTTTTTTACAGTGATTATATTAGTATTGATAGTTATTGATATTGGAGTGTACAAATTTATAATAAAATAAGTAGGAAATATAAATGATTAAAAGATTTTACAAAAATTTTACCATTTTGTTAACTACTTGGTGAAGAAATTACTTAATAATTTATATAGAAATAAATAAAAGAAGTTACTTAGAATAATAGGCAAAGAAAAGTTATTCTCAATCTTTAAATAAAGTGTACTGTAACATAAGCTGTTTCAGTTTGCAAAGCTGTTGTACATGCTAAACATCTTGAAGAGAATCATGTTTGATTTTTACTGAGTTTCCAGTGAAGGAGTTGTCTTTTACCTTCACTCCATCGTGAGGAAACTTATATTCTCCAGACACCAGTTTTCATTGACGTAATACCTACATCCACCAACCCGTACTTGTCTAGTGTAGTAAATAAATGAGATTGCCTTTCTCGTCTCCTTGTGACCTTAAGCTTTAGTAGGGAGAATAACAATAATACTATTTTTTTATAGGTGAGGGTTAATCTAACCATCGATCATAATTTTTACAGACATATCGGAGTAATTTATAAATACTTACAGGGTTCATAAAACTTGTCCGGTCCAATTAAAAAACGATCTGCAAAAATTGCGGGTCATTTGATGAACACGACCTTGCAGCCACTGTATTTTAATTAATGTAACGTATTATTTATAAGTTTTAATAATAAGCCCAATGGACCGCCGCCGGCGTCAATTGACAATGGGCAAGAGTAAACCATTGCGAAATATTAAATAGAATTGAAGCCGGTTCATTCTAAACCGGTATGATAGACTTTAGCTGGCAATTAGGCAATGTACTAAGCCATCTCTTGCTTAATGGTTTATTGTTGGAATTGGGCTAAGAGGACTGAATGGGCATAATTTTTTGGCTAAGTAGCGTGCTTGACCAGAATACTCGAGCTCTCATGTGTCGGCACTCTGAATATATCAACGTCGTTATGGTTGCAAATAAACCATATAGGTTGTAGAGAAGCGTTCCTTCATATAATAGTAAAGAAGTATTCTTAGTTTTAATTTCAACAAATATTATTAAACACAACATGTTGGGAAAAAAAAATAGTTTTGTTTTACGCTTACGGCGTTCTCCTAATGGTAACTGATACACTTGCCCAAAACAACACGGCGCTGATTAAGATCACTCCACCACATTGCGCTCGTCGTCTTGAGACGTAAGGTATTAAGTCTCTTTACCGCAGTAATTTCACTATCATACAGCATCCTCCATACCGACCAGGAGTAATGTTTGCACATTACTCCTTGTCGGTAGAATTAGGCGCTGCGGTGCTACCCACATAGACGGTCCCCGGCAACGGAGATCTACCACCAGTAAAAAATTACTGAGTGTTATTGTAATTAAAAGGTTTAAAAGTATGATTTGATAATTTATATCTTGTGTCACAAAATGTATTGTAAATATGATTGAACGTGATGTAACTGCGGTGCCGCGGTGTGTGCACTTGGCCCACATCGGACCGGTCTCCGCCGAACTGAACGGAACTCTTCCTATCCCCCTTAAATGACCCCTAAATGATTACCTTTTAAGTTTCGTATATAAGACAATTTTTTTATTACAGTGAAAGTAATAAGCGTGAGATCGTTACACTTTCTCTATGTCGGACAACCTGCGAAACTGGTTTGTTTTTTTTTATGTATTATTTTCGCTTTATACTTTCTTCGCGGCGCCACAGTGGTGAATTTTAATCGATGTATCTTTTTTAAACTTTTATATCTTCGCCTTATTTTTTCCTTTTATTTAAATATGAATTATTCTTTAATGAATTACACTGAAATTGTTACATGTTCTATCAATAACATGGTTCTATGATATAGCCATTTAAATAAAAAAACCTTGAAAATATTTAACTTTAATGAATTAGATCATACAACTGGTACCCGTAAATACATACATATATATTTGACATTAGCATAAAACCAGTTTCTTAATATTTCTGTTTTATAATTTTTTAGTATTATACCAGAGCTTTTATTGTATAAGGTTATGAGAACCTTTTTATAAATACATTTTACATAAATATAAAGAAAGTAAAATATGAATTAGGACAAAGGATACATTCAAAGTATCCCACCTGCCCCTTGGTAGCAAAAAAAGGTAGTAATCATAAATATTATAAGGAATTCGCATTTATTAGTCATAGCAATCATAACAATACTCGGATTATAATATAAATGGACCCTCATTTCATACTGAGCCGCGGTGGTCTCAATTGTTCAGTGATTGATTACTTTTGTTTATGCGTTACGTTTGTTTTCAATCAAATATAATAGTTGAAACGTGATGAGAAACATCGTGAGATGATATCTGAATCTTAATACATTACCGAATCAAATATCAATATAAACAGCTCATAAATCTCTATTGATAAAATAAATTGACAGGTCTGATATACGCTTCATATAACATTTGGATTTTCCTGTCTTTTTTGTGTACAAATAGTCTGTATATTGAATTCTAGATATTTTGGAATGAACATTAAAGCCTCACAATAGAAGAAAATATCAATCAACTATAATTGAAATAAGAAGACCTATAAAAAAATCGAATATGGTTGTAATTTTAGTTTGCAGTCACAAACTTTAAGTATATATTTATTTATTGAACTCTCGTTTAATTTTTATAATATAATTGACAAGAAAATTTAAATGAGAAGAAAAAAAATTTTCAATAGCAACTAATGTTAAAATGCAATCTTTGTTAAGGCGCGAAAGTTCTTCAAAAGCTTATACCCTTTTTTCTGTGTGGACTCGACATAATTTCCTGTTATTTATTTTTGTATTGATGATCATTATTATTAATGGAAATCATTGAAAGGTTAACACAATATAAGTGTCTTATAAAATACGAAATCATTCGAATCAAAACACATTGATTTATTTTTATCTGTAACATTATATTGACTTTGTAGTTACTTTCATCATTTTAATTTACCTGTTAATTAAATTTCATTCATTGCTTTCTAACGTTAAGCAATCTAGTGTTAACTTAATAATAACTTAAATTTTAAATGTTTACTGCATGAGATATCCAATTAAATAACAACAAATAGATTTTCAAAGGCACATTTCGCAATATCGTTGAACATCTGTAGCCGTTTGCAATAGCGCGTAGTGAATATTTTGACATTTGTATGAAGCTGTATGATTGATTTCGTTTGTGAGACATCAACTAAAATTTTGTGACGACTTCGAGGTCTGAATGCGTTGAATAATTTATAAGATACGAACATACTGTACTATAATGTTAACACGATACACTAATGCCAACAGCTATCGTTTTCACCGTTATTCTTTATCAATTTAAAGTTAAAACCTTCATGCTTCTCCCGTTCATTTACACAGTTTAAACTTTCTTAAAAACCTTTAATTTTATTATAATTTTTGATGTCATATAAAATTCCTATAAATTTTAAAAATGTATAATCTAAATTGCTTGCAATTTTTGATAAAAATAATCCATAACGTAAACAAAATATAGTAAAAGGTTTCCCAAAGAGAAAGTGTCTTTCTGACCACAGATTATGGTGACCTTTGATAATATATAAAATTCACGATCAATTATGTGTTATATTACTTTTCTGATAAACGATTTGCAAAAGTTTAGACACGAATGTGTAAATCAATTTAAATATCCTAACGGTCAGTAAGTTTCTGTCGACACGGTATTAAAACATTTGAGGAGGTATGGCGACTTTACCATGATATGACCGTTCCTATTACTAAGTTGTCACAATGAATGCGATAAGTGCATTACATTCACATGTACCGGTTCGTTTGAAAACATTAAAATGTATCCGATTGACATCCACAACCTGTGCTTGCTTGTACCGTTATAATTCCCTTTCACACGAAATTGAATTCTAGCTTAAGGGCCGTAATGTTCTAAATTCAGTCATTTATTAAGTTTTATGTCTTTTAAATGACTTCTGTTTATTGGCTTAGAATTTCTTGTGGCTTACCGTTTGTTACGAAATAAGTTTTGGGAGAAATTTCGTTTGTCTAATCTTCACTCCATCGCTATGTAGAATCGTAAAAGTTTTCAAATTCGAGCCTTCTTATCTCTTTATTATTAAATTTATTAGGGGCTCTAGAAGAGATTTCGTGATAATCAGAACACTTGACACTGTAAATAATGAACAAGATACGTAAAGGACATAAAGTTATATTTAGATTTCGTGAAACATTAAATAGTTAAATGAAACTTCTTCATATTTACAATATATACGTTATTGTATCGGCAGTTTGAGTAGTATTAGCAAAAGTTGCAATAAATGTAAAATAATTAAATAACCACACTCCGTTATTACAAATGTCTGGTATGTTAAAGTTTTTTTACTCTCTTTTTTATCTTTATTCACTTAAGAAAGTTACTTTAGTCTTAAGAAGATTTCCAGACCTTTACTTAATATAAAAGCATCAGAAATTCACAGATTTTATTAAGTTGATATATGAGGGTAAATTGATAAAGTCGCCGTTTTAATTAACATTATGGTATATCCTTGTAATAGACTTTAATTTTGCGAGCTCTTGATTAGATAAGCTGAATAAATCTGTCAAAAAATTAGCATTAAATATAATCAGAGAATAAGGGTTGGTAATCTCTTTGTCGGGCCTTGTAACAAATCTATACGTTAAGTGCTTTGTATATAAAAAAAGCTTAGTTTTTTAACTTTCCACGCTGTCGCTTAAAGCTTAAGCCATAAACAAACTTGTTCATACATTTACTGCTTGCAGGATCTTCATTTAAATCGTTCGGCTTATTTAGCTGTCTTCTATGTTAAGTAAATGGATTATCATGTTGCAGACGATAAAGAAGGAACTTTTTCCAAACTTTTTTAAATCTTACAAAATGTATCGTATTTAATTATCTGTTTAATGTTAAACATAATTCTTTTAGCGGGCTTCTAGACAGAGAAGCTCCGTGATGACTAATGTGAGTACATCTGTCACTTAGGTCTCCGATGATCACGGATAACTGGAAATATAGGCTTATTAACCAATTATATAAAAGCAATGACACCCGTTAAATTATCCCACAATATTTAGGTATTTATCCTAGTATTATATGTCTAGTGTATAACATATTCAAAACTTACTATTATATGTTTTAAAAACATAAATAACAATAATACTGTCCTAAAAGATTTGTGACTTTGCTTTAAATATTACTATATAACGATTGCTACCTACGCCGAATTAAAATAAATATGATATAAAAGAAACCAAATCGCCATGCTTAATATCGATAACTTTATATTACTTATAAAGCATGTTTATAAAGATTAAGACTAGGTTCAAAGGTTTATACCAATATGTTATAAATGATAGGTGACATTTGGTTCATACTATACCGATATTTGTTATCCGACCTCGTGTATCAAACGCACCGGGGCACTCGGCTTTATAATATTGAATATATTAAACCCTCGGGTCATGAAAACAAATGTAACACATAAATACATATCAACTGGATAGAGCATGTTTAATAAAGCTCCGTACAATTTGACATTAAGATCTTTACACAAACGGCGTGGAGGCATTCCACTTAAGAGCTCTAATGCTCTTTACGTCATTAACTAAAATTTATGTTCGTTACCGGTAATAAATATATGTAGTAACCGCATTAACATTCGTGGGATGTACACAGCAAATACATTATGTTAGGGATACAAGCAACGTTCAGATTTAAAGGCGGAGTTGATTTTGTTTTTTTTTATTACTCAGAAAGTGTGAGACGGTCGATAGTAAATGCTACCAGCTCACTTCGATGTTCGGATAGTTACGATGATATACACTACACTACATGCTCATCACCTTTAGGAATGAGACAAGCTTTGTTACTACAGTAATTTTATTAAGTACAATGTACTAGATATAATGCAATCGAAACCGGAACACATTTCTATTCGGAGATTGGAATACTAGCTGCGATGGTAGATACCCTAGATTTTCTTACGAAAAGAAAACAGCAAAAGAAAAAAAAAGATTACTCAGATATATGAGCATTGCAAATAAGAAATCTAATATACATTAAAAAAATTTAGGCTTTATGTATTTAAGAAATTAGTCCAAGAATTTTCTAAGACAACCTTTCAAAAACTAAAAATTCTTAACATCATTGGTATAATGTCTCATACCAAATTTATGCATATTATTATAAAACATTAACAAAATTTATTAACTTACTTTTTAAGATAAAAATAGGAAACTTAGATTAAATAAATTTAAAACTTGAGCTGACCTTTTCGCTCTAAAAAGAAACCGTTTAAGGAATCTTTGAGAAAGCGGTATACGTTTTCTGCCAAGTGGATGCTGCTTTAGTATTCAGATTTTATCAAGACTGAAGTCTGCTTAGAATTTAAACACCTTTGTCTTAATATCTAACACATTCTGTACATTGCATTTGACAAAAACAGGTTATAATCTACTTTTATATATACGTAGAAATAACGTATAACAATTTTCACACTTCTTCACTTCAGTTTTTGGGAATATAAATTTTCATATTCGTTAATTTACATCTGCTATGTTATACTTGAAATATATCCATTTAACTTAAATCCAGCGAATTATGTTATATGTTTAGTATAAATGCGTTCGTATTAACATAAATAACTTAATTTCATCGGGTATCACTTTACCGCGGCATTAAGTGAGCGGTTCATTGGCAGATAAACGCATTCTAAGCGCGCTACTGATAGATTAATTTTAGTATAATCCAATGAAAACGTCGTTATAATAAATTATTTCAAGTTTAAATACGAAATGTTTGTAATAAAATTTAAATTGCCGATATTTTAGTGAATACATAACATAAACAAATCATTTTATCTTCCCAGTGCTGGGTATTGAGCTCTTATCATATGGTAAAAGATTCAGGAGCTTATTGCGATTTTACGGGCGTGGTATAGCCTTAAAATTTAGATTCCAAGAGTTTTTCCTCTATTTAATTTCTAATTATAATTTATTAATATTTTTTTTATTAATTCTGCTTTTCCCTGATATTATTGTTCAGGTGTTTTTTAAGTTATATTTACGTCATTTAATACTTATGCTATCTTATCATCTACTAAAATAAACCTGTACATACACTTATGTATACATAGTCATATTTAACTATTCTTATTTCTATTATTTACTATAGTACATATCTTTTGACAATATTTTGAATAATATATAATGTAGAGTAATAAATGTAAAAAATCTTGAAGTGAAGATGTTATGCTGTAGATGGCACAGAACTTAATCTATATATTAACGAATTTAACGGTTTGTTTTACTTAACCTGAAATAATCTATGCTCTTCGCTGTTCTATATAAGATAAAAAAAATAAGGATATCTCCTTATTTTTTAAATTAAGACATCGGGTTCCAGGGTGGCGGTGCGCCCGGCACAACCAGTCTCTCATATATGTGACTACCGTAATACAGAAATAATACTTATGACGGTAGATTCATATGAAGGTGGTAAATAGCCAGACTGGTTAGTGGTAGGATTTTTACGAACCCGCTTGGCTAGTTAACACTATCATATCGTAAATATGCTGGTATAATAGAAGTACTGTTTGTTTGCCTGTCCACAAAGTCAGTACCAAGCCTAGGCATTAAGGCGGGCACGTTTCGGAATACATATGCATGCTGCTTTTCTGTTACTTAACATCAACTGAAATTTAAATCAAATGTTTACAGATTGTAGTTAAAAAAACTGATCCGCTAAAACCCACCAGCAGTATAAATTATTATCTGTTATTATTATTACTTATTAATTTGGAATTTAGATAATGTTAAATAATGTTTCTTGTGTGTGACAACAATAATATTTAACGATTCAGTAATCATCTTAGTTAATTATTGTTGACAGCTTTATTAATCGCCCGGTTAACAGCTCGCGGTATCGCCGTAGAGGTCCATTTGTCATCGCAACGATTCAGTAATGACTGATTAGATCTTCGAGAACGTACTTTCGAAGTATAGTTATCTTTGATAGTTAACGGCAACCAGCAACTCGGTTAACTAAACCAATAAATAAAAGAAGTCAAATAGTAATAACTAATAATAATATATAGTAATAACTAATATTAATACGACAGTTATGTCAGCGTAACCAACCACATCAGCATCATAAATTGCTACAGAAACACTTAAGAATAAACTGATGGTTAACCCTGTCAAATATTAAAAATGTTAACAATATCTTAAGGATCTTAAAGCGATAACCGTACAGTGAAATAATTATGGTTCTATAATATTTATGTAACGCATATTTGTGTAAAGCATCAGTTGTATATAAATACCGAACCTCTGACATAAAAGTTAGTTATCTCTGTACATTAATACGGGATATTAGTCCCTAGTTTGTGTTATTTAAAAACCTTTCTACCCTGTTGCATAACTTAATTCTATTCTAAGTATTTTTTTTCCAGAAAAGCATGATCGTCCACTGTACTCCGACTCTCATACATTGAAAGCGGCACTACATTAACGCTATTATGGCAATAGATTTACAAAATGAATTTGGGACTAACTAGCAGGGTTTGAAAGACCCTAACCAAACTCAACATAAGGGCTCCAGAATCCAACTATAGACCTCGGCCTAGCTAGTGACCCACGAACGCATATAAAAATCTTTTAAAGCTTATTTACATTACCTTATTTACTTAGCTCAGTTAAATCGATTGCATTATGATGCTAGATAAATAAAAGTATTTTTTTTAAATGATGTTAAAAAACTTCTTAAACTTTATAAAAAATAATAAAACCCGTTAAACATTATTATTATCAATAGTATGTGCACTCTGTGTGATAGTTTATTTGTAACAGATTAACACATCCGGTCCGGTTAGGTACTAACACGTTCAACCGATATGTGTTACCGTAATACTCAGGCGCAAGGTACAAGCATTGAGCGTGAACAAGCATAAAAAATAGTATTGATCTAATTTAACTATAATTATATGACGTGCTCGTTTCCTAATAGTGTGTTGTTTGTTATTTAATATTAACATTTACAAGTAAATGTAGATATCACAGATATTTTTACCAATGCACAATTTCTATAGCCCAAGTTCGTCGCGGTGGTTATTATTACTATAACAATGTTTCTATCTTCCAACAATTATCAGCAAATATTACTCGGTAATATATCGGCGAAAGAAATAGTTGTTAAAATAAAAATGAGAGCTAAATAATAGTAAATTAAAGGAGATAAGAAGTATAAACGATGTGATGAGAACAGAATGGGAGAATAAACTAAAAATTAAAAAGGAAGGTCCCGCACTACTACACCGTGGATAGTGTATATAAAATTAGATTACTAGGCACTAATTTGAGGTCTGCTATATCTAATTAATTAAATACTAGGGAAATGGGAATTTATCATTTTCAAATCTTTAAGAAGAGAATGATGTGGGGAACACTAAATTGCATCAGCTTTGTTATGAGCTGGTTTATTGTCTCTTCTTATTCATTTTCTTTTACGACGTTTTTGGTTACGCATTGAAACTTAAAAAAAGAGTATTATTGAGTAAGTTAAACATTTTCAACATTACGGCTATTTTTTAAACCACACTGGGGTATCAGGGATTGTAGGCGCCCTTGATCGTGCGGTGACCGCCGGTGCACACGCGTCGTATAGTAAAACGCATGCCGTTTGCTCTCGCTACATGTGGCCCCGTTGTATACCGGCTCCAATGCCCTCAAGTACCGCACCAATTTCAAATCGTACCATATCTATCTATAAAAATAAATTTAACGAATAAGTTTGTATTAACAAAGTCTAGATGGCAGTAAGGATTCTTGCGGCATCTTTAAAAATCAAACGCTATTGTTCACCTGTCAACTTAATATCATCTAAAATTGAGGTCAAGTAATCACCTATAAATAAATTATGTATCATGGAACACTTATAAAGATAGTCGGTATTTACTCAGCGTCCATTTAAAGATATATAAAATAATTGAAGAACAAAATCTTTAGATTATCTATTGTGTTCTCTAAATTGTTATGGCTATTCTCTAAATTGTAATAGGATTCATGTCCTATGCTCAAAGATGCAAAGAGTACACGGTTTAAAGGCAGAATAACTACATCATAACCATATAATATTTTCTATAATCAACAAGAAATTACTATATTTTATTGTAATAAAGATGAACTATTTGTAGAACTGTGTAAAAACGTATAACATTGAAATAAATCTAATTGATAACTGGGTAATAAATTTGATGCACTATTTGGATCAAGTTCATTAATTTTGATGGAGATTTAATGTTTAAGGTGCAGTTTTCGGTGTCAAATGTTAAGTGGTAAACAAAGTCCTTGCGCTGCGTCAAAGATAATTATATGTAATACGTGTCTTTGCGTGACGTTTCGAGATTTATCAATTATCTAAAACACAATTGCAACATTCATAAGTTGACCAAGAATTTAGCGATTGAAGGACAGTCTATTTAACAATACTTTTGAGTTTTAATATTCCAGTTTTATCTCCGACAGTGAACGTCCACTGGTTTAGATTGTGATGATGATCTGAGATGAAATTAGATTAAAGTTTTTAAAGCATATTGAATTGACATGAGTGTTTTTAAAATGCTATTTTTGTGACACTAAATTACAAGTATATCAGCGAGTTCCTTTACATAAAAAAAATCACTTTCGTATTACATTATTATTCATCATCATTATCACAGTCTTGGTCGGTTATAAACATTTAGTAACCCCTTTTCAATGATGTATTTTGTCATTGTTGCCCTACAATACCAATCTGTGATAAATTAAAAAAAAAACTAGGTCTAGATATTACGAAATCCGATAACACATCTATCAATGTTTTTTTTCTAATAGCAGCTGAAAAGATTAGGTTGCAACGCTATAAATTATCCCAACGTTAAAATAATACAACATGGCATGACAGGTCAATGTTCATAGTTATTAATTGTAAGTATATTTATTCCTAATCTTGATGGACGGCCATTTCCGATTCTAATTCTGTTGCCAATAAAAAAAAAATTAAAGCAATGCCAGGAATACAAATTTAACGGCGCCTTTGACTTTGTAGCGTTTAATTGATAATAATCAATTAATCAAAATGTAAGAGGACCAATGCTTTGCTTTATCCTTTAACTGTTGGAACAGGTTGTTGATTTCGTAATATGTAGAATTGCAATTTATCTCATATTCGCCGGACTATGTTCAACTTTAATGAACTTTATCGGAACGTTGGTTAATTGGCCAATAAAGATATATCATTTGTAAACAGTTTGACATAGAAGTTAAATATTAAGATCGGAAAGACCTCGTATCCTCTTGCAACAAATTTTGATTATAATTTTCTGTATGAACGATTTAAATAAAAGCAAAAACTGGGTGAGTTAATGATAAAAAAGATAGTTGTATAAAATGTTTAAAAAGTAGTATCTTAAATAGAGTAATGAATTCTTGTATTGCCATTTACAAGTTTAATATTATTTTACTGGTGGTAGGTATTCGTTAACGGAGATCGTCTAAGTAGGCACCATAGCTTATCCTATTGTAGCCGCTTAACAGTAACATGTAAACATTACTGTGTTCCGGTAAAAAGGTGCTATATGCTAGTGAAATTACGGAAGTAACGAGACAACCTCTTATGTCTCAAAGCGACGAGCGCGATGTGGTACTGTGTATACCATCTTAACTATCGCCTCGTTATGAGTTAACGTATTTCCTCCATCAGGTGATCGCCTTGCTTGCCTCATCGCCTCGTAGCATTCAAAAAATAATTAGTTAACTCTGATGCATTTATCACAAAATCATTTATTATAATACTTTTTTAAAAATCATTATTTTTTATTCAACGTGGCGACGAAACTAAAAAGGATTTCAGCTCAAAGTAATTGCTCATAACAATATGCCGCTGGTTAGGATGGTTTACACAGCACTACATTGCGCTTTTCCCCTTGAATGGTACCTATCTAGAGTGTCTCCAACAACAGAGACCCACCACGAGTTACATTGTAATTATTCCTTCAGTCTATATACCAATGGATTTAAAGTGTGCCACTAATTGAGATTTATAAGGTTAAGTTTAGATCTGTATCAGTGTTTAGATGCACGCCGTATGGTTCAATATAAAAGGTCTTTGTTAACTGTGAACTAAAGGTTATACGATAATAATGCAAGTTTACTAAAGCTTTGTTTTGTTACTTAACCACGTAATAGTTATTTATACGAGAAACACAGCAGATTTTAGTTTATGGATTCTTAAAGTAGTTTTAGTATATACCAGAATGTCGTGAAAATAAATTGAACGATATAGAAATTGAACAGTTCCATGTGATGTTGTGTTGGTTTACAAATAATAATAAATCGATATTATTTATACTCAATTTTATGATAAACAAATAGTTTATATTTTCCGTTCTTATATTACATATGTTACACATTTATTTTTATACAAATTTGCGGGAAAAAGTTTAATTACGGTATGATAGCTGTTTCTGTTTTTTGTAAGAAATTTAATTCCTGTAGTTTTTTTATCACAGCAACTATATTACATTTAAGAAATAATCATAAAATTGTGAATTTCCGGACCAAATCAAGTAATACACTTATTTACAAGATTTTGTAATCATTTATTTTATACCTTGGTTTGGAAGCGGACAAAAACATAACATCAATATGACGCTTGTTAATTTAGTAACTAGTGTGTAAGTGAGGATAGGCGTAATGCTGGAAAACATTTCAAAAGGTGAACTGATGATCTGGTAAAGGTCGCAGAAAACTGCTGGATGCAGACAGGACCAATGTTTGAAGATTGTTGGAGTATCTTCAATTCAACAAATGTTAGATCTTTACACGATTATACTCATAATTTTTAGTAATTATTATTGTCTTAGTATTATATATAGTATTATTGTCTATTATGAATGTAGTTAATTGATATTTAACGAAATTATTCTTATTTTTTGATAATGTCGTGAAAATGTTTGATAGAAGTCCATGATCAAGCAATATACGATAATCGCCCGATGATGATGGATTAACAAAATCCTTCTTATCAATGTGTCTTTCTCATTTTGTCCAGGGCATCGGGCATGTGTCCGGCGGTCACATAAACCCCGCCGTCACTTGCGGGCTGTTCGTGTCTGGGGACATCAAGCTGCTGAAGGGGATCCTATACGTGGTGGCGCAAGCGGTGGGAGCAGTGGCCGGTGCAGCATTCATCCGGGTAAGTTAAAATTACTATTCAGTTAAATTCTGGTACAATCATTATTATTGAACACATCATTATCATCATTTCGAAATCACACGATATAGTAAACTTATTTGTATTTTGGAAATCAAACATAATGTACAGTATTTCTTAACAATAGTTGAAGCAACAAATTGAATCCTTGCTAATTTCACCTCACACTAAAGTTAAATTCAAGTTACGTAATTTTAATAGCAATCAATAACGATTTATAGTAGTCATTATTTAACATTTTTAATTATATTTGTTGTAAATAATATATTTTAATATCGTTTTTAATCAAAAGGAAGAAATATATGCGTCTATAACATTCTCCTATCGTACAGGTTAAGTACATAATTTTAAAAACACATGACTTTGTATACGTAACATCATTATTTTTTTAAAATCGTTAAAATTTTTTGGTTTTTTTCACTAAATTTGATCTAGAAATATTTAAGCAATAAATAATTTAATCGTTTAGTCTTTTGGTTTGTGGTTATAGTCCGTAATTTTTTTTTATTCAATGTTGGCGACAAGACGAGCAAGGCGTTCATCTGATAGTAAGTTATACATTTGCTCATAACAACGTTGTATTATTTAAGATGGTATACGCAGTGTCATGTTGCACTCGTCGCCTTGAGATATAAGATGTGAAATCCAACTCCTATAATTTCACTAGCTTATAGTACCCTCAAAAGTGGAACATAGTAAATTCATGTGTCAATAGAAAAATTGTGAATCCTTTGCTATACGGACGGTTACATTGTAACATAACTTTTATTTAAAAAAAAAACCTAATTTGTATAATTAACGCCTTGGGTATTTACATAAACTAATACACTTGATACTCAAAGAATATATTGTCAAGTATTAACTACATAATACATTATATTATGAAACATATTATGTAATATATAGTGCAGAAATCTCTTTAAGTTATTATTCATTCATATTAATTCCATTTGCTAACAAGGCGCAAATGTTTAGTGACATACTCAACGCCATATACAGCCCGTACGTAATTGTAACTTAAGTATAGTACTGTGTGCTATAAAAATTACAGCGTTTAACAGCCTACTTAATGTTCCCACAGTTGATACACAGGGTCTACCACTAAAAGAAAGAGACAACCTTTAGAAGCCTTTATTTACCATACTGGCCAATAATATAATTATAATAAATATTATAATTCATAACCGCATAAAAAAAATAAGTACCTGTCCATGAAAACAATTACACCTTAAATCATTTGCTTTCTTTAGCCTGGTTTAAAAATCGCCAAGCGTGAGTATGACTTTAATATGTACAAAGCGGATTCGGCTTTTATCAAACGACACTTACATCACCTCTCTATTTCCAAAAGATGACACTACTGTATTTTTAAAGAGTATATGTATTAACGAATCACAACAGTTCACCTGAAGAAAAATATTTTAAGAATATATATATATGAAAGTTCTTGATGCACTTTCCACCTGTTTCTGATAAGTTATTACAATTATACCATTCGACACTTCAAAGGAAACAGAATAAATATTTTATACAAATAGCTCAGTTCTTTTAAACCTGTTTATCGTCGTCGATGTATATGTCTACTACACAGGCTTTCCTAAATCTCTAATCGGTTTATCACCGGAATCAGATTATAGAAAGCATCATCAATCTCTGTTTGCAAGTAAACATCGCGTTTAGATTCCGCTTAACGCTGTCTAACACGGGAGCAGTGTAAAAAGTGTCGTTCACCCTGACACTGATGATCTCGGAATAAAGAATCGAATTAGAGCATCGACCTTCGCCGACGTTCGTCTGACTAGTACACTCATGGTACAACCACCGGCACTAGTCATGCCAATACCGACACATCGATGTGTGAACTATGTTTTACTATCGAAAGTTGCGCGTACGCAGCTGCAGGGTTAAGCCACTTGGGCACATCACGCGCTTGACAAAAGCGCTCATCGATCAGCTTAAAGCTCAATGCATTTATTACTCATACTATGTTATAGAGCACATACTGTATTATAGTGTTTATGGACGTTAATACCATTTATTTAATCGAATTTAAATAGCCTGAATTTTATTTAAGATTATAATTTTTTATCTTCTAATACATAACCTTATTTATACATGAAGTTAAGTGACAACAGAAAATAAAATTGGCTAGTTATCAAATTTCTTATGATTCCTGACCTACAATATAAGACCAATAGCCAAACAGGTTCCTAAAAATTACAAATATCGAAACTCCTTGTAGTGTAGATATATAGTCCCAGAATTGAATTAGAACCTCGATGTGAATATAACAGGTCTGATTAATAATAAATGTAAGACAGTTTCGAAAAACAGGTCATTTTTTCTTATCATATGGTGGTAGGTCTCTTGTCAAAGGCCGTGTTAGCAGTAACCACCACACCACCTATTGCCGCCGACAAATAGTAGTATGCAACCATTATTGAGTTTCGGTTTGAAATGTGCAGTAAGCTTGTGAAATTACGGGGGGTTCGGGACTTAAAAACTTAAGTCTCAAGGCGACAAGCGCAGTGTGGTGCTGTGTATATCATCTTAACCAGCGGTACTTTGTTATGGGTGAGCGTATCATTTACCATCAGTTGAACGCCTCATTCGTCTAGTCGCTTCGTCGAATAAAAAAGAATTATATTGTCAAAAAAAAACGAGATGATTGCAAAGTACAGTGATTGACATGTATTTCCATGTAACCAAATTTACTTTTATTAATTAACTAAGAATTTATAACGATATGTCAGTTAATTTTGAATTATATTATACCTTAATGTCCGACAGTTTTAGTCATTTATTTCACATCACGAGCCATTACCCAAAATAGTAATTATGTGTAATATGTTTATAACCTTTGCCAAGCTCATCTGTTAACTCGTAACAAGTATAGATTAACAAATTTAATATTACATATCTATTTAGTGTACACATTAGTTTGATTGCGGTTACATATAATTACTTTATGCGATTAAACATAATAGATTACTCTCATGTTAAACTAAATCCTAATTTATCAAACATTTCAATGTTATATAAATACCAAAATTAATTGGTTGAGCAATAAAATATATTCCAATTTAAATTGACATATGCCTTATGGGTCCAATAGGGTCACATATGGTAAAGTTTGGATGGCGGTAAGGTGTTTTAGTTACTTGTTAGTACCCTCATATAGTAAATCTGCTACTATAAGGCATTACTATTGAGAGCACACTTTATCATCTTCGTCCTCATTCTCATTAAACATCACTCGAAATTGAGGTCAAGTGTTAACCTACATTAAAAAAAAACAAGCAATTTATAATTACCTTAATAAGGCCTTGACTTATTCCGATATAAAAAATAGGTACTTGTTTAATTTTACTTAGAAAAAATTATTAAGGCTTTAGATACATTTCTAATGAGACTATCGCGAAATTTTAGTAACTGACACAAATTCATAAAACTAGTGGAATAACTAGTTTTAGTGTTTTAAAAGCTATTTATAGTATTGTTTTATATATATATACGTGTAAGTGTACATAAAGAATAAAATAAATAAATAAATATTTTATTTAAATTTTATCCCTTGCGTATTACCTTAATTAGTATAGTTTTCATAATAACTTTGCAAAGCATTTAGTTAGTGGTTTAGGTATTATTTTTTTTTCATACGACGTGTCGAATAAGGCATTTACTTGATGGTAAGTGACATCGCTTGCCCATAAAAACGTGGCGCTAAGTAAGTCGCCAAGAGAGATAAGGTATTAAGGCTCGTAACCCTGGTAATTTCAGCACCCTACAAAACGGAACACAGTAATTTTTGCACATTAGTATTTGGCAGTAGATACTAGAACTGCGGTGGTACCCATCTAGACGCTCTACGATAAAAGATACCTACCGCCGGAAGGCTTCTTTGACCCTCATAACAATAATAACAATTGGGTTATATGAAAAAACATCATAAAGTGAGTCGAAAATATATCATTTAATATTTTTAAAGATCTTTATATAATGTATATGTATATATATATACACAGTGAATGTAATTTGTATCATTACTATCGCGATATTTTGTCAGACTTCTAGACTCCATGATGACTAATATACTAGTTCCACAAGCAAACCGATCGATCAACATTCACGCACTTTATAAAACGTATTGAATAGGTTCTACGGCCATAATGAAATATGGCGAGAGGTTGAGCACAATCATTTCAATGCTCACACAGCTTGTTGACAAGCACTTCCATTGTACAATAAATATAATTTATTCATTTACAATTGAAGTCTTAGTTTGTATGTGTGGTTTGTTACGCACTATGAATTTTATATTCGTGTAGGTGACGAGACAAGCAAGACGTTCACCTAATGTAAAGTAATATGCTTGCTAATAACAACTTGCTGGTGTTTAAGATGGTATAAACAGCAACACATTGCTCTCGTCGCCTTAAGAAGTAAGGTGTTAAGTCTCATCACCCCAGTAATTTCACTAGCATACAGCACTGTTTAAACCGGAACATAGTAATATTTGCACATTACTATTTGGCGGTAGAAATAGGAGCTACGATGGTGCCTACCTAGGCGATGACCGGTAAAAGAGAACTACAACTTGTTCGATAATAAATATGGTAAATTCGATGAGGCGCTATTCTCAAACTTCCTAAACCGGCATATTCCCAAAACAATACTTATCATGAAAATGTGATATCCGCCCACCCGCACATTGCCAGCACAGTGAACAATGACATTCTCCTTGAAAGAGAAGACCCGGAGTTACAACTGTGGGAAAATTAAATGGCCTGTTTATTATTATTACTTATTATTCACTTTGTTTAACGAAATGTTCATTTAATTGTCATCAAAATCTTAATCTTTAGGCTACAAACTATTTACTGGTGGTAGGTACCATCTTAGTTAATATCTCTACCGCGAAACATAGATGTGCAAACATTAACGTGTTCCGGTTTGAAAAGTGCTGAATGCTAGTAAATTAAATTACTGGAGTAATGAAACTTGACACCTTACTTCTTAACACGTCGTGAGCAATATGGTGCTGTGTATACAATTTTACCCAACAACACGTTGTTATAGGCAAGCGTATCACTTACTATCAGGTGAACGCCTTTCTCATATCATCGAATAAAAAAGGAACTAGTTCATATCTATTCTGAAGATTTTGAAATAAAGGTTTGTTCAATGTCACCTTAGTAAATATACGCAATTAAAAAGTAGGATATTAACTAAATTATGATATATATAGCGTGATTAACACCAATCGCATATTACCCGTATGGTTAAAATAACCCGATAACTACTCGGCGACTAATTTCGTGCAATGTTCTAAATAATATTATTTTGTTACAGCTGGCGGTGCCCGAAGACCGCGTGCTCTCCTTCGGCATGACCCTACCAGGACCGGGAGTAACTGACGGACAGGTATATTCGTTTTTTTTTAAATCTAAAACACACTTTGTTAACGAATTAAGCTAAAGAAAGTTACTAACCCTTTGCCAGCAAGTATGGTCTTGTAAATTCAATTCTTAACACTAATAGTATGTATGGTATAATATAGTAAGCTGAATGTTCTCTATTAGTTTTTGTTGCTAAATTTTTCAAATAAATTACTTATACACCCTCCTCCCCCATTATGATATCCACACCATCGTTTTTAATACATTTTATAATTAAAATTCTGGCATAAAAATAATAAGTAAAAGTGTCTTATACAAGGCGAAGGCATGCCTCGATTTTGTAAATATTGTTAATTAAAAATCATAATCTAATAATTATAAAACGCATAGGCGCTGCTGATCGAAGCTCTGATCACATTCGTGCTGGTGCTGGTGGTGCAGGGTGTATGTGACGGACGCCGTACCGATCTGAAGGGTTCCGCGCCGCTCGCCATCGGGCTCAGCATTACCGCTTGCCATGCTGCTTGCGTGAGTATAAACACATGGGAAATTCAAAGAAATAGAGAATTTGTAATTAACCTGTTAACCGGACAAGACATATAAAGGCGTCTGGCGTAAACAATATCGATTACGGGTAGGACATATGAATACGTCCTCAAAAATTTATGTGCGCCCTGGAACGGATGGGATGTATATTTCCGATGAACTATGATATATTACGTCATCCATGCATGTCTCGACATGAATTGATTGATGAATTGTTCTGATTCTATACGCATAGAATCGGAACAATTTCTCTATTTTGAATCTCTCACAGACTCAACAGAGCAAATGAAAAGTGATATAGGAAAATCTAAATCCTGGAAATGTCGAGTGCGTTACAAAAAAGCTGCTAGAAATGAATCTACTTACTGGTGTCCGAATTGTAGTGTAGCATTATGTATTAATAAGTGTTTTAAAATATATCACACAGAAAACGAGTTTTGAATTTTTATATGTACCTATTGTGTAATTCTATTTTGTTTACT
>DWLS01000162.1:0-38088 GCA_018246255.1 Pachliopta kotzebuea | reverse complement strand
ATCAATCACTGTCTAATATTCATTACAGGCCCGCAGTTCCATTACTAAAATTAGTAATAAATCTTTTTGTCGTTATTGTAATGACTTTAAGCACAAATTAAATTACTGAATGCTAATGGTTTATTTATTAACAGTTATTCCGACACGTGTCAATGAACCGTAACAGCATAGTGTGTGGGATTTAACATGCCTACCAATTAGGGGTACACAAGATATATATATAATCATTGTTTTTAAAAAAAAAACAATCATAGTAACGTGTTAAAAGAGTCTTCTGTAATAGCCATAATAAATAATTTGATATCGAACTTTGATCTAAATCCATAGGTTCTACTAACAAACAAATTTTATTTAAAAAGACTGTAAGAAATGTGATGAATTAAATGAATGTATATTGTATGAAGATTGAAATCTCATTATTTTATAATATTATTACCATTTGTATTAATATTTTAAATAGAATGTGTTTATGTGTGTGTGCTACGTTATCTCCTGAGTTAATATTAACTGGTATAACTTCGTACGGTTTACGTATTTGAGAGTTGGTTGAGGCACCATTCACATAAGTACTGTCCATAAAGTATAGAAAGAAAACTCATGACTAGACAACTACGTGACCGAACAAAAGAACTTATTCGCAAGGGTTAGTTTCAACCAGAAAAGTGTTCTACGTAGTTCGGATACATTTTTTTTAGCATTTAGTGATCAACTTCACTTGCAAACATTGTTTGTTTTTTTTTTTTACGAATTCACGAAACCTGAACGACAGGTTAGTGTATTATATATTATTGTTTCTCTTTAATTTACTTTAGATACTTAACAAGCACTGTTTATTCTTGTCACAAACTGTTATGCTTTAATATTTACAATGTTTTAAAAATAATTCTCAACAATTTTTATTTTCTGTTATATTATTTATAATGTACAAAAACCATTTACTTCTGCGTTTACTTATATTTCTGGATTATATGTTTCTCTCTTTTTACTGGGAACATTTTATTATGTTCTCTGATTTTTCTGGGTTGCACACGATCGATTCTCCTTCTACTTAAACTTGTGTGAATATTCCAGGAACCCTCTCTGTCCCGTCATCACTTGTCCAGTTAATAGATCCAGATCTATTATCCTTAAAAGAGAATAGACCCTTATGGCATCCGGGTATTAAGCTTCATTCGTGAGGGCCATGACCCCTTCTTTGTATCGTCAGTTCCATTCGTCAAAAGACCTTAATCTTGTTTGGCACTTGATGATATTTTTTTTATTTGGCCAAACGACTAAAGAGCAGGAAGTTTATCTGATGGTAATTTGTACGCTAGCCCATAAATATTCTTGTTAAGATAATATATACTACGCAACTTTCTTTTCTAAGAAACGAACTGGTTAGAAATATGCTTTAAATACTGGATAAATTTTAAAAATTGATATAGGAAGACTTAATTCTTTCAGGTATTACTTGTCAACCAATTTAGGAAGAGTAGAAATAAAATTGTATAATGATTTAAATAATTGAAATACTTTTTATCGTGAGATACTTTTAATCATGAGCCGAAAACACCCATTGCTACGCATAGGCACTTTACATACGACACTACACTAATTAAACACTTATATGAATTATATAGGAAATGTTAGCATTTTCATTGTTATTTAATATATTTGGTGACAAATTTCCGAGTGGTTACGTTAAGGAGAGCATTTCTTTTGGTAAAAGTAATAGAATAGTAAATAAAGTTCAGTATTTATTTTGCGAATTCAGTACATCTGTATTGGATCGTCGCCAGCATTTAGCAAAATATAATACGTCTGAAAATATGTTAAATTTACGCAAAGATGATGTAATAAATTTCCTCGATTACGATTTAATTTCATAACAATTAATTACGGTTTAGTATTAGTCAAGCTTTTCTACAAAGATAGAATTAATGATCAATTTTGTTTAGTATTCATTCTCCGAAATCGTTCTGTAGAATTTTGAATTATTACTTTTAGATTATTTTTTACCTTAATTAAATTGTCTGGGTGTTCATTTATTTATGTATTTTGATTAACCAGGTGACAGGTTTTTTGTATTTTTTATTATATTATACTAACATCTTTAAAATTACTCTCATAAAAGAGTCAAGCGTTTTTTGCGATCGCTTCACCCTTTTTTCTCAATACAGAGTCGGAACTTCCTGGCTATTTCTTTGCAAATAATAATTCTAAAAATAGTCCAATAACATTGTTAAGATATACAAATATAATAAAAATAATTCTGTATGAAGATTATTGAGTTGAACTAGTTCTTTCGTATTAAACGAGAATTAAAGATATATACGCGCCCATATACAGTAAGTATGCAACGCTTAGATCATATTGAGTGTATGAAGGATGCTCCGATCTAGTCACGTACTTGTTATATCGGCGTCTCTTTGTGCTCCCGGAACATAGTTGATGTAATTGGATGTATGCCAAATATGGGGAAATTCGGAGTTCGAACTACATACGGAAGTTGGTGCTTAATAAATGCATAGAGGTGAAATAATAATATAATAATAGTTCAATACAAAAGAAATCACAGCTGCTACTTTTCTCGTAAAGAAAATCTAGATCTTAAAGCAAACAATTAACAGGAATTCAAATCCTAATTTTGATCTAGTTCTTATATTCAATAAAATGTACTAGCTTTTTTTTCTAATGGTAAGTGACACGGTAGACTATAACAGTTAAGAACTATTTACGATATTCACAATAGTAGTCCCTTGTCACAACTACTTCCCTTAAACTAGAACACATTAGTGGTTGCTTGTAACAGCTTAGTGGAAGAAAAATACGCTGCCATGGTATCTACTACGTAATTAAGGCAGTAAAATATTTAGTAAGAATATAGTTTTTATTCGATAAAGCTGAGAGATGAAGAAGACTTTCACTTGAAGGAAGCGCTTAACGCTAATTAAGATGTAAAACATTCTGCTACATTATGCACTTCGCCTTGAAATATTATATTTTATTACTACAGTTGACATCACTTATCGTCGTTCATTACAAAAGTTCTTCTAATCAATTAACTTTTGAACTGAAATCTATGCAATTGTAACATTCAAGTGATAGCGTATTCGTGTGTAGAGAGTCGAATGTTGTTAACAAACGTGGAATAATTCATCAGTACGTACGTATTTTCGGTCATGTAGGGTCAAACTCATCTCGCAGTACGAATGAATTTAAGGCTGGAAAACATTGCTGGTAAAACGATCGAATTTAGCAAAAGAAAATTGAAAACTGTAAATCCTGTACGTGAGATGAAATAAAAATAGCAAACATAGACCTTTTTTCATGTAACTTTAGTATTCGACGAAATATCACAATGTGAATGCGTATTGGACATAAATGCCTGGCCTGGGCCAAATTGAGTAGAGGAATATAAACATTTACCAATTAGTATTATATACATACTACTTCATTACACAACCACATGTAGTTTATACATATATAGGTTTTACTCCTAGTTCGGGAACCACGGACCAAGTAAAATGTACAAAACTGTGTTTTTAAGAGAAATAAAGGAATAACTATCATTATAGTCAATACCTGTTTTTTTGTTTTGTGTCATTGGTAAGTTAAACTTGTGCTTATACTATGTACATACGTATATATATAAATATCTACATGTATATATATATACATATCATTGACAACTTGGCGATTCGATTGATTTCAGATACATCATTTGTTGTTAGTAAGAAAAATGTTGTTTTCGAAAAATTAAAAATTCGTTAATTCTGAACAAAAGCTGGTTCTCTACAAGGCAACTTGTTTCCTTTTAAAAATGCAGTATTTTTGTTTCAGTATTATTTGAATCAGTATGTGGGTCGATTTAGGCATAAGTTTCAACAAATCTCATTTATTGTGTACTTCATTTACTGGAGTTATTTATTAAGTTGATGGAAAAAATTAAAGAGTTATTATTTACCACAAGAACAAATTAAAAATTTAAACAATTTGACTTAAAACCTTTAATTCTAAAATAAATAATAAGATAGCAGTTATATCAAGTTTATGAATAAGAAAGAATGATTTTAATCTTTCATGGCATTGGATCACAAGCTTTAGATGGTCGTAAAGTTTTTCCAAAATTTTGTGAAGTCGTCGCATAACTTCCAAGGGGTTGTCTAAATGAAATTTTAAGTTTAAGCGAAGAAGCTACGGCACTGGGCTGAATGTTATAAAGTACTAGACGTGTCCCGGGATGTGAAAGCACTTTTAAAATATTCACAGTATGAAAGTGGCGGTATCTCCGCCATTGTAAGTATTTTTGGGAAGAAAAACGTTTCTTGTGAATTTCACTGATAAAATATTTCAGTGACGAGGTCATCAATAGAACTTCTAAAGTAGTTACATATTTGTTTGTTTTAGAAATCTTTTAACCTACTTTTTAACGTCCTTATTCTAACTAAAGGTTTATAAGTAAAGAGAAAAGACAATTATCCAAAACGTTATAATTTAATATTTCTATGTTAATAAAAAAATCATAGAAATGTATCAAAACTTGAGTTACCAGAATTTGATTTGTAATAAAAATTCTGTTTTGATTTGTAATAAAAGTCATCAGCATTTTTAAACGATACAAACGAAAAGGATCAGAACTCGTTAAAAATATAGACTGGGAGAACTTTTTGTTTAACAGAATATTGTAAGGGGATGATAATGACGATAATGAAGTGATTACATATTCGTAGGATATAAAAATAGCTGATGCGAGGATCCTCTCCACTATGTGTGATAAAGTTATTTCAATGAACTTGTCTTGACTATGTTAAATATCTAGGAACAAGCGGGACTATTACCTGATAGTGAAATATACGAGTTATGATAATGTCCACAGCACTATATTGAGTAAGTCGCCATGGCAAATAGGATGTCAAGCCTCTTTACCGAAGTACTTTCAGTAACGTCGTTTGGTCCTAAGTGCAGTGCCATTTTTAAAAGCTCCAAAAGGGACAGCTCATTATAATAAGATAAATTAAATTTAACGTTATTAAAAATTAAAGCGTAAATGCCTAAAGTAGCACACAATAATTGAATTATTCTTTGAAAGTTCCTGCTTTTGAATTTCTTTCCGTGTTTCAAATGTTTCATTCCTCAATCACTGGTGTTACGACTCATCGCAACCCAATAAAAAGTTTTATTAGCAAAGTTACGAGAAATTCATAATTTTCCACTTCAGTGTTTTATGTCCAGATTAATGATATTAGCTAAAATGTAATTTAACATTTTTTAATTCGCAAAACCAAAAAATATGAACCGTAATGTTTTGATACATTTTTTTTCGTTTATTAAAACATCACCAATCATTATCATCATCACGTAAGATACTTTGCAACATAATTATAAACGTAATCTTATCATCCTCATAATTTCACTAAATAGACATACACTGCTTGATATAGGCTTAGGTTGAATTGATTGAATTAGAATGGTCCTAGGAATCTAAGATAAACATATTTATGTATTTATTTGCTTAGTATATATAGCTTCTTAATACCAAATACTTTCTTTTATTTAACTGCGAAAAAGGCAGCATAATCGTTACGCCGACTCTATATCTATTGTAAATTGATTTACACTTGGATACTTTTTCAACCAGGTTTTCTGCCTCATAATTATGTATGTAATATAAACAATATTGTTGTATCTTGTAAAGGCAGATATTTTGCTTAAGAAGACAGACATTCGCGATTTTCTTTAATACATAAATGTGTAGCAAGATGAGGAATACGAATAATATATGTACAATATGTCGACAGTGATTGTTGTCATAAAGCAGTAATGTGAGAACTTTACTCTTTCGGATAAAAAGTCGTATTAAAATAGCGCTAAAACTGACAGCATTAACAATATTTTTATATTGTCAATAATGTGCTGTACAATTATAGATTATTCAAACATTAATAAACTTAAAAAATGGTATAAAACGCACCAGCTAATTTAAAACAAAACAGTGAGTTATGAGTTATGACTCCGGTGTGCGATGGACTGGAAATCGATATTGAAACTGTGAGCCCAATCCTATTACCTATACATGTTCGAACATCCATTGAAAATTTTCAGCATTGCATTGTTGAAGAGAAATTGTATGATAATTATTTAGACAGTTTCGTTTGCTGTTAGAATACACAAACATTATTATCACTGAATATTAATATTACTGTTTATCTAAATTTTCTCTAAATAACAAGATCTAAGTCTGAATACTCCTTGATCACATTAAAGATTAATATTACCACATAAACAAGATCAAGAACACTACACATTTTAGATCTTTTGTCTGACTAGTGTTAACATTTTGCTTGGAAAGGCTTAGTAGGTATTTGCAAGTACAATATTAATAAAATAATCACCTTAAGATGAACGTTATAGAATTTGCCAAAAAATCAAAGTATTTTCAATACATCAGTAGAATAAATAAAAATTTACAAATATTACTTACATATTTGCTTTTATTTGCAGTTGATTAGAAGAACTTTTGTTAGATATTTACAATAAATATGTATAATAGATAACCTCGAACCGCATTCTTCAGCGTATCAATCATAACATTATTCATTTACATAACATCTAATTTGAACTTTACACCAAAAAGTGTATACACAATAACAAAAAAAATTTTGTTTGTGTAAATGTTACATATTTTTATTTTTTCCAAAAATTTTTGGATGACGGTTGTTTTTCTTGATCATGAATGAAATAAGTTATTTTATGTACAGAAATTATGAATATACACCATGCGAAATATTTTTAATCTTATTTCACATGGCGATGGTGATATTGCTTTTCGCGATATAACAATCTAAGTTAATGTTAAATAGCATAAGATATAAAATTAAAAATGTTACAATAAATCATGCACACAAATATAATGGTCGCACTACGGCACTCAGTTATTAAGTTAACCAAGAGAAGTCGCTGCGATGTATCTTAGTTAAACTTAAAAGCATTACAGCGACCACTCTCTTACTTAACAGGTACTATATTATGAAGTCAATTAGGTTCTTCAGTACACAGTTTATGGAAATATCACCATAAAGCAAATAAAACTTATTAGTCAAAAATATCTCATATTTTATATGTAAATAGTTTAAAAATATTAATTGTACTTATCACTTGTTAATATAGTTTTACTTACATGAATATCAAAAATTTTTTAGAAAACATTTCTGACTAGTATTAGTAGCATTTTTGATTAGTAATACTTTTACTAAGAAGATAATTTGAGTACCCAAATAGTCTTTGACAGACTCAAGGTGAACATATTTCCTAAAGTATCTATGTATTAAAGTGTATTGCTTACGTGTACCAAATATTAGAAATGAATATAACCCGTATTTAAATACGAATGAAAATATAAATATTCAAAAATACTCAATTTTATTAAATTATATCAAAATTTAATTTTTGGACTAATTCTCAGACTTGTCTACTCTGTCGAATCAGTCGTAAAATACACTTATACCAAAACTTCAATGAACTATGAAGTTTTTAGAATAATGAAATTTATCCCCCCAAAATTAATAATATGACAGAATTAGAATCATCTGTGAAAAATTAAAAATTGCAATAAAAACGAACTGATGGGTATTTCGCAGAAAAATGAATGCGTCTACAAATTCAACAGTATAAAAATGCCTATGACCTGTATACTCTGTTAACCTATTTCCGTTTTAACCATTTAATATTACGTTGTGAACTTTAATGATTGTTGTACTGTAGCTTTTATGCACAGTTTTTGTTTTATGTTACTTATTCATGTAAAAAGAATTAAGGAACTTTTTTCTATAAGAGGAAACAATTATGTTTAATAAATACTAATTATTATCGGAGTAAACATATCTATAGCAGAATATGTCTAAAAGGGTTTTACAATTTGAAAAATTTATGGATGAGACCCCTCATAGCCCGGAGAAGACTGTTAGGACAGTAAAAATTTTACCTCGTGTTATTCATAACAGAGCAAAAGGCTAGGAAAAGCCTTGCCTTATCTGGACGTGCTTGTTGTAGTCCAGAGATATAAATATGTATACTGTTCGATGATTAGATTACAGAGCCTCTCAAAATGGAAAGAATCATCAAAATGCACGAAGCCCTGCTCGTTAGTCTATTTATTTTTCAACATGTTGGTTTTTTTCACAACAATATAAAATATAAAACTCATTTTCTATAATATTTAATTTTGAAGAATTTGGGACTTAAAAATTTTACGTTCATAATATTTAATTTTCATAATTGATTGACGTCGAAAATAGACACTGACAAGAATATATTTATTGGATTGGTTTCAAATTCATCGATTGAAGAAATTTCCGCATCGAAGGTTTCAGAGTGGAGCCTTTCGCTTTTGAAAATCAATTCCGGTATCAAATTAGCTTACTGATCAGTCCATTAACGAGTTGACAAAATAGATATCGATTAAACTATGTCATTTCAAAGATTTGATTATGAAATAAATATTTTCGTTAACTTCGTGAAGAAGAAGTACTAGGAAAGAAAATGAGCTAAAAAAGGATAGGATTATTAAAACTTTATTCACTTAGTAGGCATAGAGAACAAATAAAAAAACATACAGTAAAGATTTTACAAGATAAATATCACAAGCGGAGTTATGTTATGCGAATACGATATTTTCTTCGATCCGATCATCCACTAAAATGACTCGGTGAACCTTGGGGAAATTAACAGTTCCTCTTTTCAGATTTTTTATTTCTTCCATCAAGAAATAAATAGGACTTTGTTGTACGTGTATTAATGTTGTAATGTACCAATGTAAAAACTTAATAAAAAAACTTTTCTCGATTTCCACGCAATGTAATTAGCAAGTGGCTACATGCAACAAAGACATATGCAATCTCCATAATTGACCCTCTGTTTCCACGAAATGTACATGTCTGTAATTTGAAAGCGGAGAGTTTTAGCTTCAACTAAAATTTTATTGCTGAAATTTTTGTTTGTACTAACAAATTTAACATACAAAATAATATTAATAAGAAAACACAAATTTAATTATGGTAGCGCCTATTGGATGGTTTTATTATAATTTTTGTTGTGTTAATATTACTCGTATAGAAAACGTTTCTGTAGAAAAGAATTATTCATTAACAGTGCTTTAAAGAAAAAAAATAGCAACATTGATGCAACCGAATTATATTTATTAGCAACCAACTCATTACTACTAGTTTATAGGTAAATATAAACTAGAAGTATCTGTATTAATTGTCTAGATACATCAGTGTTTGAACTTTGTAACATTTTATGCAGCGTTTGCTGTTCATTTCGGATTCCCGTTTTCATTTCCGTCGCTGCTTCACATGGAAATAGCAAGTCCATCAAATTCACCGAATATGTACGATGTATCTTTACTGTTGTTGTGACGTATATTTATACATGTTTCAATTAAAAGTTCATACTTAATGATAATCGGGTTATAATTTTATTGTATAATAAAGCAATCAAACAATCATGAAATTCAACAGCTGGTAACTAATACTCCAACTGAATAGTTGTTAAAAGTGCTTTTAAATGATAATAAATACCATGTACACAATGCTAGACCACATTTCTATTTACGTTTTGTAATATAAATGTCATTATCTCAGTAATATTTTTGTAAAAGCATTTAAATCTATGAAGACGTGCAACACAACCGGTCTGAGTCGACAATCGACAATAATGATCTGTGATTCATTCATCCATTATTCTTTTTCCTGTTAAGAACAGGCGTAATTACTAGTAAGACAAAAAGATGGAGTAATACATTATTAATTAATGTTGTTACTTATCATTCCTTAAAAATTTTAGACTGTCAATACCTGCAGTAACGTAACAGAGGCAGCTAAAAATATCGATAACAATTAATTTAGTGATTTAATTTAAAAAATAAAGGTATCTATTTAACTAAAATTTCATATAACTTAAATAAGTACTAAGTCATAATCTAAAATTCTAGTTACCTATCTTTATGGTTATAAAAGTCAAATTTATTTAAAACTAAAGATATTTAGTTCAGTGCACTTTCCCAAAGAACGCATTATAAAAATAGATAAGATATTTTAAGGGAATTGCACAAAGACTAAGAATGTTTGGTAATAACATTGTTTCAGTCTTGAAAGTTACTAGTTATTTTTAAATAACAACCTTGAATCTATAAATTAATTTGTTTCATGTCCAGGGTTAACAACATTTTAACCTTTGCACTAAATGCTTCTTTTGATCTTTGAAAAAATTATCGTACTCACTGATGGTAGGTCTCTGTTGCTGGAGACCGTCTAGGTATGTACCACCGTACCTCCTATTCCTACAGCTAAATAATAATGTGCAAACATTACTGTGCTCCGGTTTGATTGGTGCTGTATGCTAGTGAAATTACTGGGGGTAACGAAACGATACTTCATGTATCAAAGCGACGAACGCAATGTGGTGCTGTGTATGCCATCTTGATTAGCGCCACGTTGTTATGGCCAAGCGTATCACTTACTATCAGATGAACCGACTTGCTCGTCTTATCGCCTCATCGAATAATAAATAAAACACAAATTTTTAATTTTTATTTAGTTTTGCTATAATATTTATAAATAATAATGATTATAATCCATATTATTTTGGAAATGTTGGATCCACATGGAAGTGATATTACCTAACGTTAATCAAAAAATCCAGCATAATTTTAACTACTAGTCATTTAAAATTTTTCCTCCTGTCTTATAAGACAGAAATGATAGTAGTATTTCTCATTTTTTCGATGATTATCTATCACCACAAGTGATTCTCCGCCGCGACCTTTCCTATTTAGTGTAGAACTAATAAAATAGTCTAACTTTTATATTAATATTGAAATAATAAATCTTCGTGCATCAATATTTTAACTAACTAGAGCTCCGAACCAGTTTTATTTTTGCACAACGACGACACAGACCCTTTCTGTATAAATAACTAAAAGCATGACATTTCATTATTCATTGATTACAGCAATCATAGGTTTTAACTTTTAAACCATAGTAACAACGAAAGACTAAAATTTATAATACAAAATTGCAATTTTTTTCTGTAGCGCCTTATAATTGTAAATAGCTAAAAAATAATCAATATATTTATTGCAAAATTAAATAGCAAGGCAAATGTTTTTCACATTAACAGTAATAATAACGATGAATAATTAGGCTTTAAATAAATATTTGTTAACTTATAGTAAAGAAATAATTCATCATTGTCCGCATGATTTAGCGGGTCAATGTTAGATGAAGGCTCTATCAAGGTTCAACAGCGGTCTATACATAATTCCAGATGATTTCATTTTAACATGGTATTAATTGACAATAAGACTTTTTCTTTGGTGGTAGTCCTTTGCTGCCGGTGATTGTGTAGGTAGGTACTATTTCCGCCCTCAAATAATAGTTTTTAAATATTACATTCTTCCCATTTCAAGAGCGTTGTGAACTAATGAAATTACTGGGGTAACGAGACTTAACATCTAATATCTCAATGCAAAGAGCATAATTAGGTACAATGTGTATCACTTTAACTAGCGCCACGTTGCTATAGGAAAGTGTAAAATTTTTTCATCAGGTGAACGTTTCGCTCGTCTCCTCGCCTCAAAGAATAATAAAATGAATGAAAAAATGGTAAGTATGAAAATTTTGGTAGTGTTTGCCTTTGACCGCAAAATCTTAACAGTGACATCCGTATTACATGGCAGATTGTTAGACAGTGTGTTGTTTTTGAAAGTAGATTTTGATTTGGGACCGAGGCTCGATGCATGTACACCAAGACGTGGTCCAAAAGATATTTATAATTCAATGTTGATTTCTTACCTGTCATCTAATCTCTTTCGTTCTCGTAATTTTTTTAAACAACTTACGTTATCAAGACCTAATGTTAACCTAAATAAATTTTAATACAAACCAAATTTGACCCATACAAAAAATGTTATGCAACTACATAAAATTTTAAAGTGCATATTTAGCATTGGTGCCATAACCCGTTTTAAAATCTGCATATTGGTCAATAGACAAAACCAAAATATTTACTTTATATAGGTTAATGCCCGACCTCGAATCTCATGCAGACAGGACATTTACCTAAGGAGTTTAGTAACCTTAAGCAGCTGCGAATTATTAATGTGCGAAAATGCAATGTTATAGCGACTCTAAAACTAAAAATCAATGCCGTTTATAATTAAGGAACATAAAACGGCGACATTAAATACTACGAGGTTATATCGATACAGATTTCTCAAAATCATTATGATGACCTTATTTATTATGTTTTAAAATTGATCGAGTCAAAATCTTGTATTTTTTTTTCGAATAATCAAGGATATACAAAAAATTTATGTATTATTCCCAATAACGATATTTGCGGAACAAACGTTTTACTTCATAAACGGAAATTCATGTGTTTATTAAATATTAGAACGAATAAGTATAATTTATTAAAAATACACCGAAATTAAAAAAAAAAGATAGACTTAGCACGATACCTTGGACTAGACTGTTTGAGACAAGTAAAAAACGAACTCGATCTAGACAAGGCTATATATAATTTTAATATCCAGTGAGCACTTTCCTACTTCATCAACGGACGGGTTCAATGTTAAATTCAATGTCATTACATTTACGTATGAATGGTAACATTTCAGTTCAATCACATGTTTGCAGTAATAATTTTATTTTTAGATAGACACAATGGAAACAATCATTCGGTCGGCCCTTTTCCTGATTCTTGTGGCCTTCATTCTTATTTTCTATTGTTGTTGGGTTCCCAATTTACATTAGTATTGGAAATAGTTGTCAAAGTGTTAGCTATAAAACGATTTGGATAAATACTTTTGAGTTTGTGCTGCCCAAGGAGACTCGTTCGATTTTGGAAGTCAGATGTGTAGTTTTTAACCCTCCTGGATAACCGGCATTGATTACAGAATCTGTTACAACGATTAGATAGACAGCTATCTAGTCGTTGTAACTGTTTGTTAGTATTCTATAGTTGTTCTCAAAACTGAAATAATTTAAATAATAATATCCTCGTAACATTATTTACTTTCGCTAAAAATAAAATAAAAACATTAACTTTAAATTATTCCAAAATTGTTTTCATTTAAACACTGCCTGGACTATTTTACAATAACAATACCTCCATAAATAACCCCAACTTTCGGCATATAAAGGCTATGAAAACTGTATCAAATAAAACAAATCTGGTTTTATCTAAAGATAAAGTTGGTATTTCCATATCGTGGTTAAAACAAACTAATCCATGTACACATTAAAGTGTTAAAGTCAGGTTTTCCCGTAACAGGTAATTCCTGTGTCATTTTGTTCCATTATTATCCGTTATATAAATGTATTATAATTACAAACGCCATTGAAATACTTTATTACGGTATACAACTATACAAATTTCGTATTTTTCATAAGCAATATATTAGATTGTTACCAACTAGAATGAATAACTGTAAAGTATAATTAAACTGTGTAAATAACATGTAATTTTTTTCAATATTAATAAAACTTAGTCTTGTTACAAATTATTATTTCTTAGTTTGTGTAAGCTGTATTATAGTAAATTGCTGGAAAAAATTACAAGCGAATATTTTTTTAATGCATGCGTAATAATTAAGCGTGTGGTGATTGTCAGAGCTGCGCGTGCGCTGCTCGCTAGAGCGAAGTTTACTTCCGGGTGGTGCCTTCTAGAAGCTTCTTAATATTATTGAATTTTAGAATAACACTCAAAATTACACATTACTAAAATACAATCTGATTGCGTAAGTCAAATTGATGTAATCAGATTTTGTTTTAAACTTGTTGATTGGTTATTTTACGGGATAAACGTCTACATTCCCTGTAAAGATTATCAAAAAAAAAATACATTTTAAGAATAGTGGTTATTGCTTAATATTAATAAAAGATATTTTCTCTTTAGTATGAATTATCTGTCATTTTTGTATCGACACTTAATATTAAAATATATTAGACAATATGCCTATTTTATAACACAAACTACACTTATACTTATATAACTTTTTTTATACATCAATAAAATGAAATATTGAATGTACATACTTTATTATTATAAAGGAGTTCCATTTATTTATCGACTTGTAAGCAACCTCTGATAAGAAGATATATGCCTTATTTATTTCCAAAAACGGAATTAAAAGCTGATGAATGTAAATTCAGCTCATTTATTATGGAGCAGATGGGTTTTAAGAAACTATTCTAACTTCTTTATGCGAAACTAGATTCGAGATAGTGTTGAATAGCAACGGATCTCAAAGCTTTTGTTAATGAATAGTGGTCACCAAGGGAAACTTGTGTGAAATTCAATGCAATCTTAGAAACCTAGAGCGACGAAACTTCGCTACCTTACAGGCTTCTAACTATGTTAAAAGGTTTGGACACGGTCGTGTGGAGAATATTGCAGTTATAATAGGACAGGCACTACTGAAATTTATAATAGGAGCCAGATATGAAAATTTTGGTTAAAAGCAATTGGTGTATTCTTAGTTGAATAAAAAGGTATAAAATCGTATTATTACATCATCATCACTCTGCGGCCGCCCACGTACTATTACATAGCAGGTGTGAAATTTTCGGCTTAAAGCCTGTCTCATCGTCATGATCATAGGCTGAAAGAAGTACACTGCTGGACATAGATCTCCCAAAAGATGGCTAAAAGATGGGAAAAAGCTTGTCTTTTACAAACAGGTAAAACAAAATTATAAACCATAAAATAAAATTTGTATGCACTAGAGTTTCATAACATTTGCGTTCTTTTTACATTTTGTTTATCTAGTTGACTTCTGTATTCACGTTGCACAATCATCATGTGGATATTCCCCGCATTCATACGGAATTGTTGGTTCACAATGCACACGCCAAAGAACTGGAATAACTTGTCGTTATCCCGTTCCCGTTAGAACCGATGGCAAAACCCAAGAAGCAGGATATTTGGTTTTACCATGGGTTTAATCTGAACATCAGCAATCTCATGATAATTTATCGCAGAAAGCGGTTAATTGTCTACATGTGTATTAACTTTAGTAACAATCATTATATATTTAGATTCTCATACACGAAGTATTTTTGTATAATAATTTATTACTTGGATGGATATAAGTTCTAGCTTAAGCATCGTCACCATATCATCGTCATTATATAAGTCGTGACTCTCATTACACATCGTGACTTATTATTAGTAACTAAAATATAAATAGTTAACTATAAAACTTATGTAAACAATTGTACTAGTCAAAAATTCCAATCATTCGAATTGATCAGGAAGACTTCAACGTAAATATTATATAAAAAAACTTAAAATGTCACAGTTTAACTTTACGGCCTATGAATGTTTATAAAGTAACAAGTTGTTTTAACCGTGAAAGGTCACGCCTAGTATTGATACCAAAGCATTTAAAAATCGCAGTTTGATTCATAAATACTAGAAAACTAACTGGTAGTTCCGCATACTGTCACGTAGCATTAAGTTATAAAAAATATTTAATAGACGTATTGTGTAGTAGGAAACAAATACATATCAAGTTAGTCAAGGCTGTTGTTACTGTACAGTTAAGTGTAAAAATGTTATTTTTTTTAGGGCTAACACCCTCTCAAGAAAGACAAATAATCGGTTGCCTCAAGGTCTTCTGTGAGAACGGGGAAAGGAAAGGCCTACGTAGTTTAGTCTAGGGGACAGGTTACGTTTTAGTAACCTAAATCTTAGCGAATAGTCACCTCGGCAACTTACAAGGAACAGTGATTCAGTTTAACAATTATTTTTAACCGATCGAAAAGAGGAGGTGCACCACTAGACGAATTCCTTGTGTTTTTTTATAACAACATTACGCGAATTATCATTATAGTTTTGTTGTTAAGCAGATACGTATTAAAAAACAATACTATTAGTAAAATGACTAAGTTCTATTGAAAATTTGTAATTCTTTCAATTATTATTATTGTTTAAGAGTAAATAATTTGTTAAATACTAATTGAAAACATATTTCAATATTGTAACATGACACTTGTGGATTATGTATATTGAATGAAGGTTTTCATTTATTCAGATGGCGAATTAATTGTATTACTCAGCTGGTATTTTTTATTCACTGGTTTGTTCCAAGAATAGTTCATTTACCGGGGCTGTACAGTATAAACGATTTGCAGAGTTTTTTTTTTTACTTAAAAGCAAATTCAAAAATACCCACATACCGGGGAAGCGGATTTGCTACCTTATCGATTAACTGCAACTAATCAATTTCTGCAACGACTTCCTTATTTTAACTCGAAACAGAATCTGTTTATATATGAGTAATATATAAGGTAAAAAATAAAAATAAAATATTTAAACAAATGGATCAAGTATTAACGTACTGCAAAAAACATTCCATGGATAAAATCCAATTAGAAAAAATACGTTTTTTTACTTCACTTTACTTCAATTTCATACGACGTTAAATAACAATGAGCAAGAAGTTTTTTTTGTCCGACGAAGCTATGAGGCCAGTATGACGTGATGGTAAGTGATACTCTTATTCATAGCAATGAGGCTCTGGTACAGATGGTATACACAACGCCACATTGCGCTCGTCGCTTTGAAACAAAGTGTTAAAATTCGTTACCTCTGTTATTTCACTAGCTTACAGCACCTTTCAAAACGGAACACAGTAATTTTTGCACACGACTGTCGGGCAGAAACAGGAGCTGCGGTCATACCTACGTAGGCGGTCCCGGCAACAAACCTCTAATGTGTGATGAATGATGATGATGTGTAGTGTTTGTTATATTTTGACAACTGGAGCAAAGCAATTCTATTAGAGCAGCACATAATAGTTGCTAGTCAGTCACGTTTGATAAAATCCAATTATCAACCAAATTCTTTTCTTAGGAAACAAGTAATTAACTGCTGCACCGAATACAGTTTAAAATATAGTACTTAAAACACAATGTTTACAAACAAATAGGCGTCATTGTCGTCTGTTCACACAGATCACGATTTTGCATTTTGACTTTTATCATAAAGACCTTCATGATAACGAAAAAACAAAAGTGTTTTTACAACTCGCAGTTAGATTCAAGAACATTTTAGTATTTAGGTAGCCTTACTTAACCTAAGGAGTTATTGCATCATAATTCAAAAATGCACATATTTCTCAGTAACCTCTGAACCAAGTGTGAATAACGAAAGTTGGCTAGAACAAAATAGTGTAATCTTCACTTACATTTTATTACCAAGTTGCACAGACAGATTAATAAATTAAGTTCTTTTGTAAAATAGCCTCTCCATACGTTTTTAGAACAATATTTTAAATATTCGGTATATACGACATCATAAAAACGTAGATATTGCTATATACTGCATAATACATCGGTGAAAATATTTTCCTCTTACATGTATGGTATGAAAGTATTCGAGCAATCTATAAATATATAAAACCATATCCTTTTATTTTATACTTGTTACTTTAATAAACCATTTATTCTCTATACGAAATGTAATCTCGCTTCTATCCTCGATTACAGTTTTTTTTCGAATAATTTTTCAAACTTATAATGTGTTAATTTACCTTTTTTTGGAGTACCGGTACAGTACAATTCTTAAAAATAGTTAAGTATATACATTAACTATGACTATCTAAATATTAGTACATATTAACTAACAGTATCTATCACGATATGACAAACCCGGTACATTCCCAGTTCTCGACGTAGGTAAATAGGTATCATATATCTCAATTTATCCACGTCTAAGTTGTTGCATGTATGTATATCAGTTTATATAATGGTGATATTTTGTAAACCATTTTCGATCATGTTTAGTTTGGGGGTTGTAAGATAGTTTAAATTTCGATTCGGTAGTTGTAAATGTGGTTCAGTATTAACATAATTATAATTCCTCCAAAGAATAATTATGATTTATATAGTTGATTTTGCAGAAATTCTTTAAAAAAACACTATTGTCTAAAAAAATATTTGCGAAATTTTTCTTTTCATTTCATCATGTACATAAAATAATTTAGATCAGTTATTATGAAAGAACTGGTGGAAGCGTTCTTACCATTGACAGTTTTCCTTTTAACTTCAATATATACGTATAACTGACAGTCTTTCATTTAAAGAAGGAACCTAATGATGACAACTATTTAACTGATTTAGGGATATTTGACTTAACTGCTCGTTATATTTGGGTTTGTAAGTTGTATATTTTGCAAAGTAAGGATCACACACACACATCATTAGCAATATTGTTCAAAGAGTTATCTACCGACGATTTCTCGTAAACATTATCATCTAATTATTTGTGTGTTTTTGTACCTAACAAACTATATCCGGATATTTATAAATGATTACTAAAAGACGTCGTTCTCGTTCTTTTAGAGAGGAGTATGTTCAGCAGTCCACTGCCGTAGACTGTTGATGATAACGATGATTACTTAAAGTATTTGCAACAAGCCATGGATTGATAGATAGACGACCATAGCGATACTAATTGTTAACGAAATTTGAAAGCAGCTCGTTCGCAGCCCATGACATAATTATGTTAACTCAATTTTTCATCGAAAATACATATCATGATCTGCTGATACGCTTTAAATGGATTGAAAGATCACTTAAGGATCTTATTAAAACTCCAGAATTCTAAAGACTAAAACAACTGACGGGATCTAAGCCAACCTCATCTGTTCGAGCTGCATATTGCTAATCAACAAACGAGTTTCTAATCAAAAAATGTTCAATCACTATAATGAATAGATTTTTTAAATATAAGTTCATTAAAAAAGGATGTAAAGGGCACGAGCACGAGAACTATCGGCTGATGATAATGACGAATCTAATGTATCTTAGTTTAATATACGAGTATTGATTCAAAATACCAATTATTTTATGCTGTAATATTTTTATAAACATGCTTCTGCTGATAAAGTTTTTTTTTATTGAAGTATTACTGGACAAGGTGAATAAATAAAAAAGCGAGGGCGCGTACTCCACTGGTAGGAGCATAACTAAAATATCTCCAAGTTCCTGCTGCTCGTTAATGCTTCCGAGGCCGCCATGTCACGACAACGTTTGTATATTATTGTAATTATGTTTACGTGTGACGCTTTGCAATAAAGTCTTTGTTGTTAATATAATCGATAAGCCGGTGTTAAAGCAAAATGGCAATGATAACAATCAATCAAGTATATCGAGTTGTATTTCATACATGGTCAACAACTATTCGCTTCTGCTGTCAAACGATAGTGAACCTTATGTAACTAGTTTTTTTTTAATAGTAACCATTTATATCCTCATTAAACAGCACCGGCGCTGGTAGACCTATAATGGACAACATTAACGTACTATAAAGATTAATATAAATTTTTAATAAGTTTCGCCTTCATTGAAGTGTTTATCTGAACATATTTACAGCGAGAAGTATATGAATACATTTTCGATCCAAATAAGATAATGATAGTATTACTTGTTATAACATATTTTTAAGGTATGTTGTACAATTCTTGGGATATAATTAACAAGGAATTTTAATTAAACGTTGTGTGCAATAAAATTATATATACATCTATTATAGATTTACATTTTTTAAAATCTTTAATAGAATAATAATATCTTTAAGCAATTTTATACTATGTAACTCGTGCGCGGATTTTTTTCCTAGATTATATCCCAGTGATGATTATATAATAATACCGGTATGTTTTTATACCTGCAGTGATAATTTGCTCGTTCTTGAAACTAGATAGGATAAAATAAAAACTGACACATGATAAATGAGACGCAGACTTTAACAACAAATATTTATTTTGGTATTTTACAACAACGATCACAAGAAATAACGAGGTGAATTACATTATTACAACTAGACTTAATATTACTTACACAGAACAATGTCTCAGTGTATATCACAATTAATACTCGTAGTAAAGACTAAGGTTATCCTTCTTTTAATAAAAGAAGGCATTCATTATAAAAGATTATGATGTGATGATTTTGGTATTTTTTCAATGTACTTAAAATTAACCCTTTTTCTCCTCACAATTTCTGCGTAGTTAAAAGCGGATAGTTTCGGGATCCTCGTTTTTTCTGTGCTGTTGAAATCCACGTGGAACAAACCAAATTTGACACTAAAAAGGAATTATAACTTATTAATCTCCTTCGACAGTCCTATAGAAAATTTGTAATTGATTGATAGTCTGCGGTCTTATGTTATTATAATATTAAAATAGCAAATCGAAACTAGTTTACCCTCACCGGTTTACAATAAGGCTTAGTCTTTATTATTACAATTCTACTTAATATCACTGTTTACTTATAATTTCTATTGATCTGAAATTGGTCTTGGTTAAATTATATTGTTCTATAAATTAACATTTGAAAATTATGTGTACTTAATTCTGTATAGAATAAAATAACTAATCGACAATTAAGTTATACGAGAGATGGAGTACTGCCAGTGTGAGTACTTGATGTATTAATTACTTAACAAAAAATATAATTTTACAGGCACAGAAAGTGATAATTAAATCTAATAAGTTGTAACAATAACCATACTTAAATTTTTATTTAAGGTCTAAAGTACTTGTATTTAAAATTTACCCCTTGAAATATTTTATTCAATTCTCAAGAACCAGCGAATGTTAACTAAAGTATCTCAAGTATATCAAATCTCTTAATTTTGTTGTCTCTTAAGTTCCTGTTAATAAATTTTCTTTAATAAATGTGTTTTTGAGTTTTAAGCCTTCTCATTAAGCTGCTCAATATTTTTATGACATTTAATTGTAATCACAGTAATGAATATTCTATGGCCGTTTGAAATGAATCAAAACGTACTTTGCACGATTCAACACTGGAAAGTATTTAGGGCAAACTGCTGGATTGAATTGAATTGATATTTTATGTTAAAACTATAATTACAGGTAATATCAACTTTGAGTTTAACAATAACAGATTCGCTATTATAATAATATTGATATAGTTGTTAAATTATCTGTTTGTCTTATATGAAACGTAAGCTTTTTGATTAGAGCCATTAAGGACCTGCACCTACCTGTGTTTGTACAAAACCGTTATCATGTACATTTATTGTATAGTTTAAAAAGTAATCATACAGCTGAATTTAAAAGGCTTCAACAATCAAATGATGATGATCCTAATAAAACTTATACTACACATCTTATGCAATCATTTAGTATCAGAGCATGAAACATTATGCAGGAAATTATTTACCGATTACATTATTAAAACATTAACTCAAATCACATTATCAACATGAGTTTGTGATGTTCGTACATAATCAACGTGTTTATTTAGTGATTAAATTCCAGTTAGCACGAAACATGTGCGTTTGCGATAATAAAATCATTACTACATTGAGTACATTGAAACAAATACTACATATTATAGGTTGTCCAAAAATAGAAGACGTCTACATAAGACGTCTATCTATATAAAATGTATTGTTGTTAATGTTGACCTTCTGCATCTCCTACCGTTTTTTTTTGTTACAGTTGACTATTTGTTTAGCACTAAATTGCAGTCGTTGTCTCAAGACAGATGAAAGTCTCATTAACCTAATAAATTAACAAGATACAGCGTATTATAAACCGGAGCACAGTTATAGCCGCACGCTAAGGCTTAGCGGCAACAACAGGCGACCTTCAACGAATGAAAGACGTACTATCAGTAATATACTGTTAAATAACTTAATTCATCTTAATAACCTCTAGATATGTAAGTCACGCAACAGCTGCTTGTGGTTTTACCTTATGTTATAAAACTAATGATTGTACATTATATTTGTTACAATCAATAGTTAAAGATCAATGGTCAGGAAAATATATATTCTATCATTATTTTGTTACCCAGTATAAGGTTTCTAAGAAATTGCTTTGCTTATAATATTATAACATATAGGGAAAAACATTTTCCCTTCGTCAAAAATCCAGTTGTAAGTATATCGATAAAATTAAAAATATTATGAGTGATATTTGAAGATAAGTTTGAGAGAAATATAACAAAATGACCGATGATTTTCCTAAATTATTGCTAAAAATTAACCTGTTAAAGCAAATTTCATTGATTTCGGAGTAGACAAATCATCTCAGAAAAATAATGAATTTTCGATTTTGTGATGTGTTGAAGTTATATAAAAAAAATCTTTTTTTTCTTTTATAACAAGCAATATTTATGCAATTGTGACCAGCAAGCAATTTATTGGCACGCGAATAAAATCGTGGTCAAAGTAGGTTAAGTAATGACTTTAATTTTATGGATATCATAATCTAAATTATATTCGGAACAGAGATTTAAAATATCTATACGATTTATACATAACGATTCTGTTTAAATAGTCGGTACATTTACATGTATTTCTTGAAGCTTTATTTGATAATATGAAACGGTTCACTTATAGCACGACAATAAAATATAAAGACAAAATATTTACTAAATATCTGTGCCTTGAAATTTCCATTAATGCTCATTTTTTTAGCTCATTTTGATTGGTGCCCAAATAAAATTCCCAACTAACGCTCCGTGCATATCTTTCTAAATAATCACAGCTGTTCGTTCACGTAAACATATGTGTCAATAGTAGATTATTTTCAGGCTAAGTAAATGAAATCTGTAAAACTTACGTATAACCGTCTTTCCACTCAAAGTCATCCATCAGTGTCCACGCGAAGTAACCTTGAACGTTGCAACCGTCTTCGTGTATTGCGAGTAACAATTGATATATGTAATTATTGTAGTATGAAACACGGGCAAAATCGTTCAGACCTCCAAAATCTGAGACACCATTCTCAGTCACGATTATCGGTATCCTTGTTCCATAGTTCTTTGTGATCCATTTCAGGACTTTACGGAATCCTTGTGGATAGACCTGCAATGTAAAAATTTGTTAAAATGTGTTAAAATTTCCTCTGTCTTCTTGTATAAAAAATTACGTAGGTAAATTTCCAAATGCAATAAAAGAAATACATTATCTAATAAAAACATTTATCTCTGTCTTTTTAATCCCATACAAGAAAAATTATAAATATATATACATATCTATAATTTATTCAACGTGAGTTGTAAATCAGGATTAATTAAGTTAATAGACGGACAAAATGGCGCATTTTAGACAGTGTTTTATTGTAATACAAAGATTAAATCAAGTGTAAAAAATGTCGTTACATTGTTAAAGGTATTTGTCTTGTTATTTTATTTTTAAGTTTAAATTTTTTTTTATACTAACCGCTAACCAATCAGCACCTGGTTTTGGCCATTTTGGATTCTGCTCCATTAAAACCCCCGTGTCGTGATCCCATGAAGGTACTTTCCAATTTTTTTGCATCGACTGATCAGACATTAGGTAAGTTGTGTAGTGATTTAAACCGAAAAAGTCTGAACTACCTCGTAATAAGTTAATCTGCAATGTAGTTAGATATATATTTAGCTAAACTTAGATTTTATGAGTAATCTTTTTTGACTAATATGAAAAATAATAATATGTCATGGAGATCCAATAAAGAATTGACGAATACCTAGACATTTTTATTATTATTTTAAAATTGATCATCTCAATACATATGTAAATATTCAAGTAAATACGCTTCTTTAGTATTTTTGAGTGAATATATTTGTGTGTGATACATAATTTCTAAAACATACATCGATCTAAACACAGTAAAGACTGTTTATAAACATTATGAATATATAATATTGTTTAACTTATTTTGTATGATATTAAAAATAAAAAAATATACCTCGCTGTTAGTAAAATACGGTAAGCGTGATCGTGTGAAGCCCTGTGAAAGGCTTAATTTGTTTATACGTTCCCGCACCAGCGCCGGATAGTCACCCTCTTCTGAATATATCGGATGAGCGAAAATTCCCAGCTGAATACAAAACATCAATTTATTTGACAATCAAAGTGAATAATGTAACCAATAAAATATGAGAAAAAATTTTATGCTTACACGCATTTGTAGATATCTCTCGGCAGCCTCTTGATCCGCTTCCTTCGTTACATCTTTTGGTTCTGCGTAAAAAGCATCTAATGTGATGCCAATTTTTCCTGAAAATTCAACCGTTATTTTACAAAGAAATATTTTTTTAAGTATATGAAAAGAATAACTAATAGACTTGTTGATAAGTATTTTTTGCGTTATTACCTTTCTGATGTGGTCTAAATTTTTTATCGTAAAGGTGATAAACCCTTGAATGAGCTAATAACATATAATGAGCACACAAATATTCTCCGACACCACCAGACATAATTGCCGGAACAAAGTCATCGCTGCCATATCCCTGAAAACGCAATACATTGTTTATTACTATAATACTTATCTGCAGTCCAAAGTTTTGTTGTCGTCTATTAGTTAAAAACCTGCAAAACTTTGATGTGATATCTTAAAGCAAAAAATACGTACATTATAACAATGCTGATGGGGCTCGTTCATAGTTGACCAAATTTTTATTAAGTCGCCGAATACTGTAAATGCGACCCTCGCGTAATCCTCGTAGTAGTCAACGGTTTTAGGATTACTCCAGCCGCCTAAATCCATGAGTGTTGTGGGCAGGTCCCAATGAAATAGTGTAACAACTGGGGTTATGTTCTGTTTCAAAAGCTCCTTAAACAATGTGCGATAATATTTCACACCGTCCTTATTTATAATATTATCAGATCCTTGTGGAAGTATTCTGTGAACAGAAATAAATACTAAAGGCTTTCTATTCCGATTAATAATTAAATGTATAATGTATTCCGAAATATACATTGTTTATGTTAAATTTAGGATTAATGCAAATTTATACATTTCAAATAATAAATCACATATAACGCTATCGTTTTTAAATTGTCAGTAAATACAAAATTGTGAAACAGTTTGATCTATTAGCATATAAAACAACATTTTACATGTTTTGATACAATGAAAAATATTTTATAGCAAAGTTATTAATATTTATCGTTATGTAATTAAAATATTACGTTGTAAAAAGTGTGAGAAATAATCTTCTGAAAGATGTAAAACTTCAAATTTAAAATATAATTAAAGGATGTTCACACGCTTATTTTCTGCATCGAAATAGTAATTAAAGACACTGATAAAAAAATTATTGTTTTTAATTGTTAAGAGGAAACACTGAAGGTAAATTTTGTAATTTTAATATTTTTTTATAGGCCAATTCGTCGACATTAATGCACGTATTAAAATACTTTCGATGGTTGACCAAAGATATTTTGCATTTGTACGCAATTTAATATAACGTTTACAAATAAATCAAAAATATAAAACATTTAAAAAGAAATTTAACTTGTAAATCAAATACCATAGTTTGTTTTCTATTTTTAAAAATTTAACAGTTTTGGTATATTTAATAAGCTCTTTATCTATTTTTGATTATAGAAAACTTCACGGAAATCCCGCTTCCAATCTTAAACACAGACATCAAATTGTATATGAAAAGTTAAATAAAATAATGTTCGCTACCTGGGCCATGAAATAGACATGCGGTAATACTTCAAACCTAGAGATTTCACAATATTTATGTCCAATTTATATTTATGGTAAGAATCTGCTGCGACGTCTCCGTTGGATCCATCTACAGTGAAGTTTGGATGCTTGTGTAAGTACGTATCCCACATGCTCTCACCTTTGTCTGAAAATAGTGATAAATGTTTAGTGATACCATGTGAATAGTGTTTTATTTATTAATAAGATGGATATTATGACAATTAAACTAATATGGCAGAGTTAGTCATTGTGAGGGAAAGCTGGACATAGACCGCTGCATGAGGGGATTTTCCTGGGCCCACTAAGCATTGCTAGCGGGTAACGGTCAAAGGGAAAGCTGTTGTATTTTCCATGGAATTACTCCCTCTATAGTTACCTTTTACGACACGACGAGGATGGAGTAGCAGTGGGGAGAAAATTAGTAACGCCAGCCAATTCCGATTCCCGGTGCAAAAATTTTAATTGGATTTACGTTTCTTGCGAGTTTAAAATCTTTTGAGCAGTATCTCTCTTTTACTTGTGTCTGTCTACTCTGTTTTTGTTTCCAAATTGTAGCTTAGTGGGAGCTAAGCTTAACTAGTGTAGCATAGATTAATTCCTATTATTTACCAAAAACATAAAAACAACAGTTCGAACGAAAAATAGCTCATACAACTTTTGAATACAATGGCTGGGTTAATGATACATCTCTTATATATTCTCGGGTTATTAGGAAAATGGCAACCCGTTATATAAGGCAACTAAAAGAGTGTTCTGGTTCATAGGTATTTAAAGAAGGGGCTCTTGTTTTCCCATGATAAACAACAAATATGAAATGATTTGGTAGTTGTCATAGCGAGGATGTTTGCAAAAGGTAGTGGATCTTCTAGAAAGTTGTTTAAGGGTAATATAGCAGAGGAGTCGATGCGTTCTATATTATATGAGGGTACCACTAAGAGTATTTTTATAACACAATGTTATATATACAAATTATGATCTATTACATCCTGTTTTATTCAAACTAAGTCGTAGTAAAATCCTTAATATAATATTGTAAAATATGATAATTACTATAGTACATTTGGTAAACATATTGAAGTCATGCAATAAAATTATTTTCTTATTTTCCTAAAGCTATTCTTTTGTTGTTTTTTTGGAAATAATGCATTTAAAACTTAGTTATCTGTGTGCGCTTGAAAGACGTTAGGAAATAGAATGACTTCAACTTACCTCCTGCTTTCCATCCACCTTCTATTTGAAATGCGGCCGTCGCTACACCGAACATGAAGTTTTCAGGGAAAGAATAGTTGCTCAACCCAGAGCTGTCGACAAACGCACTCACTCCTTGTGCCAAAGTCAGGCACCACAGGCTGTATACAGAGATAGTTAAACATTGAATACGTTATCCAGAAACCTTCATCTGTAAACCTATTTTAAAATTTAATCAGGTCCTTTTGCTTATGTTCACTTAAATATATGATTAGTGAAATTAATTTAATTAATATTTTCACATAAAATCTCTATTATTATGAGAATTTTGTGTACTAAAAAATATTTTTAAAAAGACATGTTATTTTAATTATACTTATTATTAGAGCTCTTATTAATCTCTGAAAAAAAAGCTTTAGCAAATTTTGTTTTATGATTTCACTATTTTGTTTAATTTAAGTAAAAAAAAAAATATACACAAATATTGTTTAGGCGTTATAAACTTAGATAACACTTGGCACACCGCAAGTCACATTTACAAGCACAAATATTTGTTTTAAAACAATTAACCTGAGGCTCGCCAAACGAGCGCTGCTCTGGGCGACTCTACTCGAGCTCCGCATTGTTCAAACTAAAGTTCGGTTCACATGCAGTCATTAATACAATCTATACTACGGAACAACCTTCTGGGGATTTCCTTAGAGAGAGAAATTAATAATAACGAATTCCATCAACCAGGACTAAACCAGTGACAACCTCAAATGTTACATTAGGAAGGTTAAACGTTTTATGAAAGTACATTTGCTTGATTTTGTCTTAGATGACCTTTACTTTCGGATATAAGACCTTAGTAATATTTAAAAATTATTCAAACGTTAACTTTGTAATAATTACAGTTTGACTTTAATATCGTTATCCTTTTTAATCGATTTTCATAATTTTTTTTTTTATTTAATTAATATTGTGTTATTATACAGATAATGCTGTTTAAATAAATAGCATTATTTGTATAATTTGTTAATTAACAAAATAAGCTGAAAAAGAATATAATATCTTTTGTTATTATTTATGTTTTTTGTTAATAATAATTTTTGATGTATTAGTAAGACATTTATATAGTAGTTTATAATGTGAAAGTATATTACTAAATGTCATCAATAATACTTTTTTTACTACTTAAAATCAAGATGGCATTTAGTAAAAAAAAACAGTTACGTAATTTTTAAGGATACTTTTTTCTTAAATATTATTGCACTTTTATTGAACAAATTGGTATAAATTAAACAGGAAAACTATGAACTGCGGTATACATAGCGATATAAAATGAACATGGTATATTCCGTCCATATGACATACATGACAACATATTTCCTCTTTTGCTTTTTTTTAAATCCCACATTATATTTCGTCGATGAACTACATGACTGTGGAGGGAAAAGTATTGTGGAATATAAAAGTGCGATATCCCCGGGAGGGTGTGTATGACACTTCTTCACGAATTTATCAAAAAAACGGGCGTTGGTGAAGTAATTTACTTTCTTCTCTTTGCTTTTTAAATATTCCCAAAAATGTATTTGTTTATACTTGTAAATCTAATAATTATTATATTTTATTAAAAGGAAATTTAAACAGGGACATTAATTTTAGAGTTGCCCTGTCTTTTAATTTCTTTACAGTATTCAAAGAAACTTTCTAAGAGTTTTATGTTATTGATTTCTATTAAAAAATCGTGTTAAATTAGAAATATAGTAAAAAATTATAAGCTAAAAATAAATGGATCAAATTGGATATCTTCTCTGAGATTAGTCACAAAACTCAAAGTCTTTTTCAAGAGTAGAAATAGATGGATTACGTCTTACGAGTATTTTATAGTTCAGTTCAGCTTAAAGTACCATCAAAGAGAAGATTTTTTTTTATTATTGTATTTAGTGATATCAGTATGTATTTGAAAATAAATCTTCACTAAGATAACGTATCGTAAACAAATTGAATCCTAAAGAAGTAAACGCTTTATATATAAATATATTTGTTGGAAATAAAAAAGGCCTAATAAAAATACATAATATCAAAAACATATTAATCATCTACACGTCAAGTTTTTAGTATAAACAAAAAACCTTCTTGGACGTTATCCAAAGATATTCACATAAAATTCAATGACTTGGGAAAAAATCAATTGTTCATCAAAATTGTATTTATTCAACGATTCAACGATGTTATCGTGCTGAATTTCAATTTAATTTTTCATCAGTAAAAAATTAAAACTAAAAGTGTATGACGATGATGATAGATAGGAGTGTAAGGGTTCCCACACAATAACTCACGAGACCGAAGCCAAACTCACATGCTAATGTTCCTGCTGCCACCCTGCTAATCAAGAAACGAGGCCCAGGCTTCTAGCCGAGTACATTGGGCCAGAGTGGTAGGAAATGGCCTAAATCCTCTCACCATTGGAGGAGGCTTATGTCCAGCACTGGACATCTATCGGCTGATGATGGATGATAGTTAGGTTCACACAAAAATTAAATAAATTTTAATCATGACAATGAAATTTTGATTATATAGTTGTTTATCCCAAGTCCACAATTAAAAACATTCTATTAAAGTTTAAACCATTAACTATTTAAAAAGAGTTTAGATGAATATAATTAGTACAAAACTATAAGTTATAAGGCAAAGGTGATATGTCTAAAATTAGGAATATACTGAATAACTGAAAAAAGAATTGGCTTTTGCTGCAATGTAAAAATGTTATTAAATTATGTGCTAGTTTGAATTGATTAAAATATTATTTTAAATTCATAATGGGTTAGTTAAAATTTTTAACGAAATGAAGTTAAATCCATAATACCAGAGGAGAAAGTATTTAAACTTTTATTAGTATCTTTAAACCTTTAGATTTTCCTTATCGTCTGCCGCCTCGTATTTAGTTGACTAAAAAACATCTGGGAGTTGATCAAACATTTGAGAATATAATAATATAACTGTAGTTTGATGACGATTACTTTTCAATTTTAAAATTATTGCATAATTATAATACACTAAATTCCCAATTGCTACAAGAAATCTGCAATTAAAAGCTGTTTTGAAGTAAATGTAGATTACATTGACTAGCGAACGGTGAATTGAGCCTAAAAATATGGCGAACGCTCAATATTTATAAGCGAATAAATTTTGAAGACGAACGCATAATAAATTCCGGTCTTGCACTTTAGTTAAACTCTAGACTTGCAGATAAGACTAAAATTTTGCAGCGGTTTGAATTATTTGTAAATATAACTTGTCGGAAAGTTTTATGTAATTTTATTGTTATGTAGAAAATTTCACACAAAGTATGAATGTTAAAGTAATGACTATATAGTAATGATTTTACTGAAGATAGGTGTATATTGTAGTATTCCTTTCTAAAAAGAGTCTTAGACTAGGAGAGGCTTATTAAATCGGAGTAACGAGACTTAATACCTGCAGTATGTATTATCCTAATCAACGCAACGTTGTACAGGCAGTTGAAGCTGAAGAAACTGCTTGCTTAAGTCACTGTTTCCTTTAATACAAATAAAAATGACGTTAAACACTTTACATGAGCAAAAGTTAAGTAGACTTTCATTCTAATTGTGACTGAAATTATATTATTTATAATAAATTAAAAAAATTGCAAATTATCTTCAAGTAACAATTCAGGTTTACGAGTGTATATAAAGCATTATGACAAAAAAAATGAAAATCTTGGAGATCCGGGACTTAAACTGTATCAAAAAATAGATGAAGAACTCACTAATGAGCATCTCAACTTGGCTGCTGCTAAGCTTTTTCAAGTATCAAATAGTAACATGGGTTCGCAAAAGTATTACAGAAATACTTTTGATGTTTTTCCCCCTGTATGCTCGCATGTTATAGCAATCGCAGATTAGTCACAAGGTAAGCCAATGTGCGCCCATTCTTTTCTCGGAAATAAACTTGTCAGGAAACAAGGTACTGTGCGGGAACTCGCAAATGATTTATTACTAGCTGACAGTACCGTATATACTATATTTCAAGGCATCAATTCTAATCTAGGAAATCTTTGGTATATTACCTTAGTCGAGTTATTATAATTGTCACGTACGCAATTTATACAAAAATAAAACTTATGAAGAATATCTATCAGCCGTATCTTAAACTAAGTATTAAGAGTATTATAAATGTTATAATGGAAAGCATTGAGTTTAATTCATAGTACAATATTTATTTAGAATTCAAGAATCGGGATAACCAAAGAACTTGAATTCAATTCAGTAACTCTCCGATGAAATATAAATTTTCAATGGAGTTTAAGTTATAAATCTATTCTGTTATTTATTACATCCGCTTGAAACTTTTTGAAATGACGTACACTTTCAGTAGTTATTTGTTTGGTACATAAATATTAATAGGTGCTTCATAAATACTCAACTTTATTTTTTATAGCAACGATGTAGAAGCCTCCAATATATATTAAAAAATTTGCAGGTTCACGATCGAAAGAAAGTTTTGTTCATTTCCTTCGTAATATTTTATTTAATTAAAATACGTATTTGTTTTGTTGTTATGTTTAATATCTACTTTATCATATGCTTACATATACTATAAATATTGCAGTAGAGGGATTGTTACACGGCATGTTAAACGGATAAGCCTCATGCTTCGCTGCCCTTATTCTTCCGGCGATGGCTTCCGAAGCTTTTATAAAGTGACGTTTAATATTTCAGGCAATACATATTCATAAGCTGACATTCACTTTAGTACAGTAAAACATACTATATTTTCACTTACACGCTCATTTTAAAAATCCTGTTGTTTCTACTTGTCGTTTTCATTGTAATACTATTTTATATCATCATACATTATGCTTTATAGAATCGTACAATAATCACTTCCTTTTTGATCAAATGTATGTTTGAAAACAAAAACATTCACTGCACCGACGAGAATAACAGAAATGAATAATTTTTCTCTTTTTAACTTTAGTATATCACCGTTTTTGCGTAAAGTATTTTTTTAATTTGTAACTCTTTATTGGTAAACAAACTAGAACATTAAATAACAAGCAATCTCACCAACTTTACGACCGGATGTTTTTTGTTTTTCCTTACAATTCTTATATTGCTTTTATCGCGGACTAAGACAGGCAGCAACAAATATGTCTATGTTTATTTTAATGAAATTATAATAAATCTCATCAAGACAATACATAGAAAGTGGTGAATGATGACTTTCTTACCGAATCCGACTCGTAAACCAATCAGACGAATAAGTTTCTAAAATCGTCACAAAAGATAGTTTTGTTTGTCATTACATATATATTTATTGGTAATTTTCTTTATATATTAAGTGATATGTTATTATACGTATGTCTAAATAAAATCTTCTCCGTTGTATAAATTTACCTGGGTCTTTAGAATGAATGAAAGGAAATACTTCTACAGAATTAAATCCGCACTCTGTACCGTTACATAAAGAATAAATAAATATAAAAAAATAAACAGACCCCATATGGTAAGATAGTAAACGAATTGAGGATATCAATGATAGTAAATTTCAGTTTCTATGAGATATTAACTTAGATATGTAGGTTTACTTGTGGTAGGTCTCTGTTGTCGGAGACCGTCTACCACCAGATACCACCACAGCTACTAATGCAGTCAACAAACAGTATTGTGCAAACGTTACTGTGATCAAATTTAAAAAAAAATCTAATTTAAGCTAGTGAAATTACTGAGTTAACGAGACGAAATACCTTGTGTCTCAAGGTGACGCGCGCAATGTGGTGTAGTGTATACCATTCTAACCAGCGTCAAAGTTGTTATGGGCAAGCGTATCACTTACTATAAGGTGAACACCTTGCTCGTCTTGTCGTAGATTAAGATAAATTGCATGAGGCTTATCAGTATACTATTTGTAATTCGACGCAAATATTTAAAGCACATTTTTATAAAAAAGTACTCCCATAGCTCGGATTTCTAAAAATGGTATAACAGTTGGGCTTAATTACCAAACGTCCGCGGAAGCTCAGTCATCAGGGTTTAAAGCAAGTTTCAGTGCGCATGCGTGAAATGTCTGCCCTATCAGAACATTCAGTGGCGAAGGAGATACGGAGGTGATGCGACGTCGCACATCCGCCAAGTGAAAATTTTCATAACGCGATCGCGATGAAAGTCACAGGCATCACCGGATCAAATTCCGATACACATCACCTGTTTCTTAGCGGAAAATAATTCATAATACGAAAAAAATCATTCCCATCGTGCTTCTCCAAAAAGTGAAAGTGAAACGTGTTATTCTCATGTTAATATAGATTCAGCATATAATAAGAATATTTGTACCATAAATTAACATAGTAATCATTAAAAAGCTAACTAAAAATTTTTTTGTTACTCATGGTAATAATATAAGTCAAAAGAGATATTTTTTTAGCAGTTGAGTGGAGACTATCATTTTTCTTTTTAACTTTTAATGTGATTGAAAAACCTATTGGATAACTGCAGTCAATCTTTAATTGTTTAATCATCATTGGAAGAATTTTTACTATAATCCATTTATCTCAATGATTCATAAAAAATCGAAAAGATTTTGATTGTTTGATGAATTGTTATAAAAGGAAAGACTAAGTGAGTAAAATTTTATAAATTGTTTAACCTTTATATAATTTTCAGCGACATGTTAATATTGGTTAAGTCATAGATATAAACTCAAATAAACAGTTGTATTGAAAAAGAATGAAGTCTAATTAGTTCTTATATCTTTGAAATTCACAAATTCTTAGAATGATTGGAAATATTTTTCCGGCTCAATTTTCATGGCCTCTGGGTTCAGTTACACATTTTTCATGTTTAACGTCTCTTAAACTAGGTTGCGATAAATATAATTTAAAAAATTTGGAACCGGAAATAAACATTATTTACCAATATCGTATATATTCAAATTTTACTTTCGTAACCTTACTCTTACATAATTTAAATACAACAAGTTATATGGATGCCTCATGTATGTGACGATTGTGAATTTTGTTACTCAAATTTGAATAATTCTGAAAACAGTTTTGTGATATATTTTTTAAGATTCGTATTATTTATAAGGTAACTAATATTAGCAAGAACATATGAAAGAAAGCAAATTAAGTAGATTTATGATAGACAGCACTGTTTATGAATAATCATGTATGATATTTTTTATATTCTCTGAAAGACCTAAGCTTTTTATTTATAGTTATCCTTCAAAAACTGTTAAAATTGCTATTGAAGTATCGTTCTGTTGTTAAGATTATTTATTTATTTAACTCAGTTAAAATGTTTAGGCGGGTACGTGGGTATGTGGGAGTTCGAAGGATTAACAGTAAAGCGAACGGGTTATATTATGTACTGTTTATACGTAAAACAAACTAAACTCTAAACAACTTATTTTTCTACCCTGAGATTTAAGAATTTTCGATGCAGAATTAAATCTGAAAATTTCTTATTAAAAATCATACTATGTGTATAACCATACCATATAATTAACTTTGTTCATTGGCTACACACGTGTCTTTAATCCTATTACTTTTCTTATTAAACCCCTGCTTTCAAACGTATCTAATTTATATGTATAACCTCATATACCTTTGAATAATTTCTTTAATCAAGTAATAGACACTTTAGTGGTTTATTTTTCAGTTAATAACATTTTTAAAGCTTAAAGAATGTTTAAGGTAATTTAAATTCAGGAGCAGTAAATTTAAACGTCTAAGTAATTAAAACTGCTAAATGTGATGTGAATAAAACGGTAAGACATGTAATAAAAGAGAAAAATTTATATTTTCCTTAATCTACAAAGTTAACTAGACTCTATATCTACAAAGTTTTAATATACTTTTCATATTCGTTAATATTTAAAATCATTGTAATAAAACACTAAAAATCATTGACCACAAGTTTTCGTGCGATCCTTTATTATGATATGTACTCATGTTCATAATATTGTTACAATGCAAATAAGTACGTTATATAAACATCTTCTTTTTGCATATGTTACTATCTTCTCTCTTCTTGAATCTATCATTTAAACGGAGATAGAGAAAGGACCGACATTCTATTTCCACTTCTTACATATTGAAAATTAAGGAGATTATGAAAGAATTTATATTGACTATCACTAAGAACTTTCAGCAGTAAGTATTTGTTGACAATACGAAAATTCTAGAAACATTATTAATTTGTAATAAAAAAATTTTTAAGAAGATTTATTACAACGCCGTACATACCAATCGTCGTACATAAAAGTTTCTATAAATTATTTCTGAGATATCCTACTTTTTTTTTCGTTTTTCGATGTTTAACTGTTTATTTGTTACGCACATGTGACGCAGTTTGACTTACCTTTTTGAAAACTGCGCAATATTGAATCACGGAAATAACCGTGTTTGATTTAAAATTTAATGATTCAATTTTAATATCCGTGGTTTTTCCTGTCGGAAAGATCGTGGTTTAACTCTAACGCAGGGTATTACCTGCACTTATTCGAAAGTGAACTTTGTGCGGAATGAGGGCTGGGGAAAAACTTTAAGGAAGTAATTAACCATAATCATTTCACAAATTTCGTAATAATGACAATGACTAAATACATGTTAATTAAGTGACACTTTATTTGGTATATGTTTAAGAGAAACTTCGTAATGGATTTCTGGTTTTTACACAGCATTTAATTAACACTTCTAACGATCAATCTTGACGTTCGTCATTTGGGAGTGTTAAATAAATCTCGACGTCACAAATTTCTCATAGAACATTTTAACGAAATACTCGTGGACTACCGTTTTCAATAAAATTATTTGTTTAATAATAATAATACTCTTTTTTGTACACCGGATTATGTATAATACAATACATATAACTTTATAAAATATTGTACCATTACACTAGAATATAATAAATCTGCTTCATAAAATGCAACTTATACCTACGTTTAGATTTCATTTAATTTCATATACTCTTAATAATGAATTCATTTATACGTTAAATTAGATTGATATTCAGTTATTATTAATTAACATTTAGTTGTTATTTATTAAAATATAGTTTTCGCAAATGAACATTAGTTTCGAACAATGCTTTAACTTTTTTAATGATTTATTACTCGTATCTTACAAGGTCATGAGAAGCTGGCAAATATGTTAATTTAATTCACTTTAAAGACTTTTAAAAACCGTAAAAAATTATATAAAAAATAAATGGATTTCTCTTTTTATATGAAATATTTCGGAATGTTTTGAAAAATGTTTTATTTTAAACTTAGTTTTTAACGCTTCAGTATTCGGATAGAAAAGAGTGCAGTGTCTGTGGTCACTTGAATACGTTTCAGGAATTTGAATACTTTTAGCCAAGTTCCCACAAAGTGATGAAATAAAAAAGAAAGGAAAGAAACTTGTTGTTTCTCTTAATATTAAATAAATAATAAAAATAATAATATTCCATGGTGGGTTATAACAAAAAAATATAATATAATAAGACCAAATTTAAAAGAAAGAAAAAATTACTAAACGGTAAAATCATTATTTATTTACTTTTGTTAACCTTTAGTCTTTAGTTCTGTATTGTAATATTTTTGAGACCATTTATTAATATAGAGGGAAGACCAATAAACACATACGAAATGTCACCGATTTTCTGTTTGTTTCAATGGTGAATCTTGACAGAAAATGTAATGTGAAGAAATATTTAAAAGAGAATGCAGAAGGCATTTTTTTTTTTGAATTTTAATTTACGAAACTTTGAAGTTTCTGAACGCATTCTACATAGATTTTTACAGCGTGATCTGAATTTGTTTGACTTTATTTTGTGTAAACTAACGTTTTCTTACCGATTTTTTATTTTGGGGATAATTCAGTCTATATGTCATCATATAATTTAGTAGATTAAATATTTCGTATTTGAATTTAGCTGTCATTAATAACGAACTGATACTTTCATGATTCTCCCTCCGTAAGGACTGCCGTTTATATCTCGGGGCTGCAATTTATTACCATCATTTATCATTTCATCGTTCCTTTTCTCCACGTATGTTATGCGGCTATAACTGGCTACTTGACTCTTTAATATCCATAAGTAATAAGATATCATGGTGGATATCATAAAAGTGAACGATAATTCGCTCCGCAGATGGTATTAAGTATTGAAAATGACCCGTATAAAACTATCACATATTCTTTTTATTTTTTGACGATGCCGTGAAAATTCCTTATAAAAAAATTTGGTTGGATCTTCAACTTTGTTACTTGTTAATGCAATGTATGATAAGACAATTGATTAATTTATTGGTAATTAATGTTTAGTACAATACGCAAGATAAAGAATTGTCGTTGTTGCCAAAGTACGTCATATTTACTTTAACAGGAAGTAATTAGGTAAAACCTGTGGATACAATTTAATTCATTCATGAATAATGCAATTGCATTTGATGAAATCCCATTACAATATTCTCTGTTGTTATAAAATCAGCTAATTCTGATGGGGATATAGCTTAAAAGTTAAAGTAAAAGCAGCTAATTTTTAAAAAAGTTAAGTACTATCTGTACAAAAAGCATTTCCGTATATACATAAAGAAATAAAAATATTTTTTGTAATAGCATGACCGAATATATTCCCTAGGGACTTTCACAAGAGATAAGGTATTATAGGTATGCGCAAAAAATATCAACTGATTAAGTTTAAATACTTATATTAGCGAGTTTCATTTAGCACTAATAATAACAATAATAACCATACACGATATAGAACTGCTTGATTCAGCAGATAAATATTACTAAAATAAAATTTAAATACAGCGAGTTAAAAAAAATACGTGAAAAGAACAGCTATATAGCACGTTTTAGAACTAACATCCTTTTTTATTTCTTTTAAGGTTTCATTTACTATTTAAGGAAAGGAGAAAGAAAAAAAATGTATGTGTATAATAACCAGTAAAGAATACTGTGTGATGGTGGGCGGTGTAGACGCAGCATGACCACATGGATGGCGCTTTTCGGGCTAGTGTGGCTACTGCGGGTGCGCGGCTCCTTATGTGGATGCGCGGCGTGCAAACGCGCTCGCCTTGAAACCCACGAAGCTCATGAAACTCGGGAGGCACAGTACAGCACGAATTCCGTTAGCTACGGTCCTGCAGAAGGTCCGCAGTTTGACGTCATCACGCTACAAAATTACACACGCGACGCTACAGTGCAAACCGACTTCGACGATGACGACAACGAAGACCTTGACAAAATCGAACTACAGATCTGCGAGGAATGTAAATATTTATCATTTTATAGTTGCTATATATTGTGGGTATATTACACCTCATCATAACGTATCCTTTGTTCCATTCTTGGAGTCCATGTCAGCTATCATTATCATGAA
>DWLS01000161.1:0-38159 GCA_018246255.1 Pachliopta kotzebuea | reverse complement strand
AAACAAACAAGTATATGATAAGCAAACAAGGTCTCCGACAATAGTCCGAGGAATAAAAGAGCATATCAAAATAAAAAAATAAAAAAAAATAACTACACAATAATTTTTTTCAGATTTTTAGATGATGTCCAATAACACAAACCACTAGAATGAGGCTATGTCGTATGCTACATATTTCAGGATTTTCCATGAAACATTAGAATTTCCGTTAGTAAAATGGTCTGAGGAATAATTGGAATTCTTAAGGTTTGCAAGACGTTTCTGTCGGTCGAATAAACATACCGGAGCCTTTGTGAATATTTACCTCTTTATTACACTTAAGGCATCTGTTAAGCTGGTGTCGACCGATCGCAAATAGCTGAGATATCTCCGACTCCTCCCTATCAGCGTGTCGATTATTTGTTAACTCCTGATCGCAATTCTGAACTTGTTCCGTGCCATTGCTGCCTATAATTATAAACTTAAATAAAAATTCTTTAATTCCTATTGACCATATTCACTTGAAAAAGTTTATTTGCCGGTAGGTTGATAGGGTCTACTTCCTCCTTCAAGGTCGGCAGCGCAGTCGCGACTGTCCATGGGCGTCAGTAATAACAAATCGTATACTGTTCGCTCGTTTGCCTTTTATTTAAAAAAAAAAGGATAATGCCACAGACAACTGTTAAGCTTCGGAATTATAACAATAGGACTAAGATAAGAATAAGAAACTGTGCCTGTCGTGTGGTATTTTCCATTAAAATTTTATATTCTCTTAACTGGGTTTTTTTTTATTTGGTTTGAATAATTCTAGATTTTGTAATCTTAATTCAATTTAATATTAACTAAAAACGAACCTTCGATAATAGGCTTCCAACCATTTTCTTCTCTTACGTTTTTATCAAACTCAAACGGCACCAAAAACTCTAATTCAGTATACTGAAACTCTTCCTTATACTGGCCATTCATAGCTCTGTGAAATTTGTTTGCATTGACTCGACCGACCTTAGGAGAGCTCGAGTTTTGCGCTAACAAAGCCAACTCTTTTTCTTTCTTCCTGGTCTCCAATATTTCGTAGTGAATCTGGTGTAATATGAACCGGTTCCAACTCTGGGGACAAATTTGTCTTATAACATTAAAACTTTGATTTAATAATATAAACGATATATAAAGTACCGTCACAGTACCCTAATAAGTTACATTAGCCCAATAATTCTTCACTACCTCTCCTGTGGAGGAATTTTTAGTATAGATATAAAACTTTATCCGTAACTTGTCCCCAGTAAGCCGGTATTATTTTTAAGATTCGCCCCTATACCAAAAAAACTATACAATGTAATAATAAAATAGCTTTTCAAGCCACAGTCCCTCTTGTCAGTAGGTCTAAAAGAAAAATTTAGTAATAAAAAAACCCGTGAAGTAAGAAAAGTTGTAATTTTTTGGTTGTATTCGGAAATCTATCAAATTCATTATCAATCTAATTTGGAAAGGCATACAATTACCGAATTAAAGAACTTCAAAAGTAATAAACAAATTTAAGGATTGCCTGCACCAAATATTTTAATAAATATAAGCACAATTTTTTTCAGTACCAGCGATTTAAATTAATAAATAATATAGGCATACACATAAAAGTTACTATTAATAAATATTTGAATACGGTGTCAGAAACTATTGGACCGATTGCTTTAAAAATTGTCACATATACGTGTGTTCTTTTCCTTCTTTTTTATTAAAAACGGTTGTCTAACAGCGACACTAAATCGTTGAAATAAATATGTACCAATTTGTAGTCTTATTAAGTGATTCATTTCTATGCATAATAATGCACGTCTTCATTTGTCCAACCCCTTCGTTAAAATAAATGCTATGGGGAGGCCAATTCGCTTTCCCGACTTAAACGTCATAGAACATGTACAGGATGAACTTCTGTAAGAAAGTAAATTAAAAAAAAAAGAAAAGAATTCTTTCTCTCTCTAGTTCAGATATAAAAACGATTTATTGGAAAAATCGAACGCAATCGTTCAAAACAGAAGAGCTCAGAATGTAATACTAAATTTCGATCTCAGCCAAATACCTTTATCTCAATATTAATAAGAAAAATTAAAAAAAATGTTAGGTACAAACATGTTACTTTCCTCGTTATTTCATTTAATTAGTTTTCGTCATTTGATCGTAATTTTTTAACTTTTGCAATTATAAATTATTGAATAATAAGCAAAATCCAAATTAATAAACTTTCAACACACACATACAAGCATGCTTTATTTACACTCTTTTACGGTTATCAAAATTTATTTTCGTATTATTTATACTTTAATAAAAATTTAAACAATATTATGATCACTGCCCTTGTAATAAGAAAAAAACTACTTTGCAATATTTTAACCGTATAAAGTGAGATGGAAAACTAATAACAGCTGACAAAGATATCAAAGAAATAAAAAAGGTATTAAGAAAATCTTTATTTATTTTTAGCATTAAACCTAAAAAAAAACTTTACTTTTTCACACAAAAAAAAACGAAAGTAATGAATCATTGTTACTTTTTGAAATTAATCAACATCTTAATGTTACATGAAACAATAAGGGGAAAAACAAAAAAAAGGTCTGAAAGTAATAGTTACTAATGGAGACCTGTTAGTACCGAAACTAGTACATAAACGTAAAAAAAACTAATCTAATTTATAGAAAAAAAAAAAGTAACAAAATTAGGAAATCAAACACAAAATTTCAAGTTAACTCCCTCCATCTGTTTTCATCATTTACTCTTGAAAAGGAATTTCAGGATCATCTGTAAAAGTAATATTAATTTCTGAATAAATCATATTACTTATAATCTCTGTGATTGAAAAAAAATCATAACAAATATGATTTTTTATAGGTTTTTATCATAAGCTGTGCTGTTTATGTAAAAATAATAAACAGTTCATTAATGTTGTCAATATTGGGACTTGCGGCCTTCTCTCACAACATGAGAGACAAGGCCATTTATCCACCTCGCTGACCAGGTGTCGGTTGGTGGATTAGCCATCTTATTGACTATATTTAATATTATCTTGTTAAGACTTTATCGCTATAAACAAAATTAAAAAAACTCTTTTATCATTTCGCTGTAATATATAAGTTTTCAACGGTATCCAAGTGTTCTAATAACGATATTTTTAACTAGTCCTCGACAGTCCCGCACATTACTTCTTACTTTACTGTTCCCTTTCGGCCAATACTATACCAAACATTTTAATTAGACTTACTATGACATTACCATCTTTGGCCTTATTTTTAAAGGGTGTTAAGTGACCGTAAGACCGCGGATGGAGGAGCGTGCTCTTCCAGATTTCTCTGGCTTTCATGTTATGGCGGCAGATTTACTTTGTGAGGGTTGTAGGTAGCTAGCAGAGCGGGTTTGTAAAAACTCAACTACCAAGCAAACTTCACAGTATGTCACCTCGGAACAAACTAGCGAATGAGCTCCGTTTTACAAGGAAAGACAGTTTTTAGCCACTATGCTACGAACACGTTTCTAAGTCACAAAAAATAGTTTTATATTACTTATTATATACAAAAACACTACGAAATTTTGGTTGGTTTTAAATTTGACTCTAACCGTAATATCTACGATTAGTTAATCGTAGTCAACATAGAGGTCACAACGTTCAAACTGATAATTGATGAACTATTGAAAATCAGAGCTGGTGTAGATAATTACACCGAAGTAAGAAAACGAAAAACAAAATATTGCAATTTTGCATTTCGTGATGAACCTACTGAAACTATTTATGTAATATTAGTGCTTATTTTTGTTTCCTTGAATAGTGTATTTAAAAAAAATGCAATATTAAGTGAAAACATTTAAATAGACCTAACACCTCACGTCTAAAGTAGTTGAGCGTTGAGGCGATGAGACTTTGTTAACATGTTCTACGGAAGAGTCTTGTACCACCATAGAGATTTATACAAAGTCTCTTGAGTTTTCGGAGCATGCGCACAGCATTTATGTTCAGCAATGAAAATCTTCCAGCTAGTAATGATGATGATAATGAACAAAGCATGAAGTATGGAGACATAAATAGATATAATGTACTATATACAAAATGTAAAGTCACTCTTTACCTGTATAAGAGTCAACAGATCCGGTTTCGTAGCAGCGCGATCAGAAAGGATTAATCCCAAAGCGGCAGCCTCAGGCACAGTGCGGAATGCTCTTAAGAAGTTATTCGCCTGGCAAATAGCCCTGCCAGACGTATCCAGCATGCGGAACAGGAAACCTTCACAATTTTAAGATGATTCTTATATAAGACAGGTAAGCATTTCAATGTTTATATTTTATTAAATATTTTTCTACTACTTTTATTTATGAATACCCACCCATAGCTAAAAATTCATGTAGCTAAACTTAAAAATCAGTTTTTAACACTTCAACTTTATAAAAAAGATTCAGATTAAAGCTTCTAATCTTAACTTTATACAGTGGATGACATACCAATTTCATGTATTAATTGAGTCCTACAATTATAAAGTACATTGTCCAGTATTTTTTTTTATCATGGAATATTTCAAAGTCATTCCGAGTCACCCTGATCACTTCTGCTATTTGACTAAGTTATGCCTACTACATTTAGCTTCACACCTATTTTATACTTCTTATATTATTTTATCACTCAAAATCTTGAAGAAATCTTTCTATAAAAACTCTTGTTATAAATGACTAGTGATATTTTTTGGCGGCGAAACAAGCAGAGTATTCACCTGATGGCGAATTCCCGCTCATAATAAAGTAGCGCTAGTCTTCAGAAAATATCATCCATTATATACAAGTACATATCATACTCATGATATACACGCGTGTGACATGATTCTCGACGCCTTGAGTGAAAGATTACATATTAAGTCTTGCAACCCCAGTAATTTCACTAGATACAGTATCTAAGTCCATACAACGCCAAGCTAGTATGTAAAAATCGAATTCATCATCATCATTTCAGTCTATTGTTGTTCAGTCCTTCACATACGCAACGGTTGCACAAGAAAGTATAACATTCTCACCTAGCTCACAACTGAGGCAGAACTCCTTTGCGCACGTGTGTGCAAGAAGAGTTGCTTTCAATGGCGGAATGTAATACAGCACCTAAAAAATACATTAGGTCATTAAGAAAATAACCTAACTTGTTTTTAATCAACTAAATGAAAAGACAAGATAAAAGTTCTTCTGATGGACAGAGACACATCTGAGAAATTTGATGTGGCGCTATACAGAATGACAAACACTATCACATTGTGCTTCGTCGCCTTAAGACAAAAGATGTTAAGTATCTTAAACCTTTAATTGCACCAGCTATAATGACTTTTAAGCTTTAAGCTCAACACGATAATGTTACTAAATATAGATCAGCAAGGCCTTCATTCAGCAGTGAAACAACAATAGATTTCAATAATGATAACCATGATATAGAAAATCATTACCTGAAGCATCGGATTGCAATAGGAGTTTGGTATTGTAGCCTCCAGTCCAGGTAAGTTTGTACGATTGTAGATTACCAATTCTTCATTTGAACCATGCTTGTTGTAACGAAGATCCAACTGATATACAGAAAACACATTTTTAATATAACACATACAACAGCCCCCTCAATGGTTTCAGCAATGTTATTTAAGGTTTTTTCTTATAGGTAGAGCCAGGCCCATTTATCCACCACATAGGTCATGTATAGGTTGGTGGTCACCTTTCTATATACAGTTTTTAACACAATATAAGGAGGTCGTCATGACGCCTTCCTGCTCTAAAAGAAGCTTTAGTTCAGTACAAACCAAACACACGTTTTCTTGAGACAAATGGCACGATCAACGGTCTCATGAAATGAATTACCACAGCTTCAAACAAAAATATGTTACTTTATGTAGATTAACTATCACTAAAGAACATTATTTTTTGAATTACCTTTTGATAATGCTTAGGAATAGGTTGTATATCTAGCTTAGTCTCAAACTGTTTCTCCTTGTTCAAATCTTCTAAGTTATCTTGTATGTAAGGCATCTGAAAATATATCGAAATAAAGAAAAAAAATGAAATAAAAAAAGCCATCCTTTTCTGTCATTCCTGCAGACCTGATTTCGCTTAGAAGTCTTCGGATTTGGCGCGTAACCAATAGGACCTTGCATCTTCATCGATTTAAGTACTTCGGGATCAATAGGCTTTGGTTTCCTGAAATTTTAAGGTAAAACACTTTTTTTTAAAAGTACAAAATGTTATTTAAAAAATTATGGCTAAAATTGTTGTTATGGTAGTGAAATTTAGCCAAGCAATTATTTATTAGCTAATCAAAAAAGGGAGAATACGAATGAGAGTAGAGTATTTTGGGCTATGAGGCTACACCATTTGCATTTTCGTTGAAGATAGAACTAGTTCATTGTATATATTATTAAGGAAAAAGGCCTATAGACATCTACAGGCCCACTACTGCTTAAACTAACCTGTAGGCCTTTTTGAAAAACTCCGGCGGCAGCTCGTTGAACCATTTATTGCCAGTTGTTAAAGGAGGCAGAGTAACAGAAGAAAACCGGAATTTTGTGTCTTTAAAACTGACTTGTGGTAACCCTGTTACCTGATCAGCAAATTCAGTTGCTCTAAAAATTGTAATTAATGTTAATACATCATTTATGAAATCTTATTATATAATTTTTTTAAGCTTCTGGTCTAAGTGCTATTCCCCATAACATTTTCGAAATAAAAATATAACCTAGTTATTTATCTACGTTTATTAGGTTTAGTTTTGTACTGAATTTTTTAAACACCGTTTTCTGGTTTCGACAGGAATCTTCAAAAGACACTGTTTTTTCGAGATATCAATGTTATGCGATAATATCTCTAACTAAAGCCTTTACCATGATCTCCTTAAGGCCGTTTAACAGTAACATCGGATCTACTACAGAACAAAATCAGTGGTCCCTGGTGTAGAGAAATATGGCTTAGCACGTTCCAAAAAAGAGTAATGCACTACTTTTCAATCTCGCGACGACCAATACATCATCTCTTCGCATTTACCGTCTTTCCTGTATGCTCTAATTAAGTGATAAGGGTGTCTGCCTTCTGAGCCCGGGAACCCAATAACTATTTTAATAGGCATCAACGATATGCGAGGCTTACTTTAGTCATATTCTTACTAACCATCAGGCTCAAGTTGTACGTGAATGGAATAAGTTTTCTTCTAGCTAAATTTTTTTTATAGTGTTTTTAATTGTATTACATACAGGCCTAAAAGACCTCGAAAGTTAGAACGATTCTTATCATATCTTTGTGGGCAGAGGTAGACAAGAAAGAATCACTTACCTTGTGAACATGTTAGTTAAAAAATACCTACCGTGAATAGTTATTATATACGGGTTCATGATTCTGCCGTGGTGAAAACAAACGCAAGTGGCCCGCTTGATCGCCGAACACGAGCGCTTGACTTGTCGACGAAACATCCATGACACTGCATAAAGAGCTCTGTGTGTCCACCTAATAAAGTGATAACAACTTCACTAGCAACTTTAACTAATAACTTTTAACTTTAGCAATCTATATTTCAGCAAAATTGCTAAACTTCGTATCTTGTGTTGATGTATACATAAAAAAACAGGATATGTTAATTTAAATCCCAGGGTAAACAATTTCCAGAACAGAAATTTGACTCAGGGTCTTATTTGGTAATGGAATCTTTTAATAACACACTTACTTGAAATACAGACTGTTTCTCCTCATCATTTGGTTTGTTGACATGCAACAAAGCAACGTGCCCGTCGCTGGACAAAGCTACCGCTCTACCAGAGAAGGCGGGAAGGAAATGTAACAGAAGTGGTGGTGCCGCGGTGTTAAGTGACCATGTCCCCTCCTTGTCCGATTTCCTTCTTAAACAGCGCACGTCCCAAACTAACACGCAAGGCTCTGCTACCGCTACGCCATCACCACTGTAACACATGAACTAGCTGGAGGGTCTTCTGATAAATTACAGTTTCTGCATGAAAGTTTACTGGTGATAGGTGTCTGTTCAAGATTATTTAGATTATTCCCAGGACAGTGCCGGTATCCTCCGCCAGACATTAATGAGAAAAAAATATCGTGTTTTATTTTAAAGGGTGCACTAGCTGTGGAAATTAATAAGGTGAACAGCTTTAATAATATTTTGTCTTGAGACAACAGGCACAATACAGTACATGTAAGTACATGTACACCTACTTAACTAGTGTTACTTTGTTATCAGTGGGTGTATCGCATATCATCAGGTAAACATCTTTGGTTTGCTGTTTAATTTTTCTGAAACATAAAAATTTCTTAAAATTAGTTTTTTATCCAGCATTTTTACCATACATCGTCAGTTAATAAACAACACCAATTTCGAGATAGGCTTACTCCGGTGATCTCCACATTAAAGGTCAAACACAAAAAATTATTGGGGGCAAAATTATCTTTTTACTTCGTACTATTAGTTATAATTAGGCATAAGAACGCGAAATTGATTTTGTGAATGATATCTTACGACTGAGTAAATCCACAGGAAATAAGTAAATCGCCCTGCATATCCAAATCTGACAAGCAAGCGGTGTGTGCTCTGAATGTGTGCTCAGCACTATTAGGGGTCCTAAAGTCGCGAAGTGAAACTTTCCCGTTAGTGCTCCCACAGGCCACCAAAGCACCACCACCACTTCGCAATACTACACAGTCTTCATCTTTTATGGGCTGTAAATAAATTATTAACCAATATTAACCACCAAATATAACTTTGTTATGGAGGCAACTTAGTAAAATAAAAAAAATAAGTTAACAGGTAAGTCAAGTAAGTAAAATATTTGCTTCAGATTTAAATCTTAATTCACAATAAATATTGTAATATCTATAACAAAAACTTCAACTGATAAATAAGATTATTCTCATCAACACATAAGATAAAGACAGTCATTAATACACATTTTATATCAACAGTACATTATGGGATTTTTTTAAGAATGAGACCAGTTTTCATTTTAGATATAAAAATAATATTTATTATTATTAAATACATACCTATAATTATAACAATATAAATAAAATATGTCAAAAGATAATAATGAAAAAAATAATCAATGAAATGATGAATGTTTATGAAATTGTGGCAACAGTTTGTAAAGTGATTGTATATTTTATTATATGACTTGTGGAAGCACAAGCTCAATTTCCACTGACTTATAGCTTATAGTGAAAGGCTTTAACTCTCCCTTTTTGGAAGTAGTTGAAGCACTTTAATAGAAGGCCCTGAATGTGGAATCAATAATAGTGAGTGTGGAAACAATACGACAAAATAATAATTCGTTATTATTTTATTTTTTAATCTTGAAAATGTATAAGGCAAAATTTATAGCAAAAGTTGAAAATACTCTATAAAAGAGATTTAGAAAGGGGTTTATACTTACAATTACCATTTCAGACATTTTCTCTACATCCAATTGTAGTAGTTTATTTTGATGGCCACCCATCAGTAACATTGTTGGGCTCATTTGAAACAGGCATTGCATGTCTGTCATGTTCTGTGATCTGTAAAAGGAAGTACAATGAAATAAATTTATTACATACAATTTATGATGTTTGCGCCAGGATTATAATATTATGTACACATAATGATATCAAAAACAACAAAATAAAGAACTAGTTAATCACTTGTTAATGTAATTTATTTAATGTAAGTCATGGTGAATACCTGTATGTGTGTTTCGGTAAACCTCTTCGTATTTGATGCCTTAAAGATGTTTTTGTCAATGCATATATCCCCTTTTCAACAGTCAAAATATCTCTGATTTCTTCTGACTCATGTATTTGGAATGACGTGTACTTCTGCATACTGGGACCATAATATGAAGTTACATGGCCCTAATGGTTACCAAAAGAAAACTATTATAACTTAAGAACATAATTTTTTTTACAATTTGAACATAAAACATATAATTACTGGATTAAACTTGTATATATTACATTTAGTAAATATACAAATTTATTTTCACTTACACCTTGATTTCCCATCCATATTAATTCTTCATATTTGTCAAAGACCACAGCTGATACTCCATATCTATCTCTGCCATCCACCAGCACACTACTCCGCATCTGATATTCAGCTTCTTGTGTAGGAATTAAGTACTGTTGTGAGTATTCTCTCTCATATTGATCTGATAAGAAGTATGAGTAATGTATAATTCCGTCTTTTTAATATAAAACATGTCAAAATTCTTGCTTTGTTAACATTTAAAAAGAATGCAAACAAAATCATTTAGCGAAAATTTTAATTAAAACTAACAAGGTCTGGTTTTGAAATTTTAAACAAACTATAAGTTAATTAATAGTATTATATACAACTCACAATTGTTTGGCCAGCTATCATTTAATATTTCTGATTCATTGTTACTGTACTCCATGTCGTTGTTACTCATTGTGAATCTTGCTTCTCCTTCCTTATTATCTAGACTAAGTAATTTATTTATTGAATTTTCTCGTATGTAAACAGGCTTCAGACTAAGCTATTAAATAGTTTCTCATTTACTTTAAAAAATATTACATTAAACTATTGCAGTGTTATGAAAAGTAAGAAATATTGAGTTTATAACTTACTTTTATTTCTTACCTACTATAGGTATACAAATTACTATTAGGTACCAGTTATTACAAAGAATTTTTTTAAATAAAATGAAAAGAGTTAAATAGATAGGTCTGTAACAAATGTATAATAATTTTCTTTAAGATTTGCACACTGTGTTAATAAATGCATGTGTAAATAAATAGATTTTTCAATAAAGAGCGAGGCACATCAAGTATATGATTGAGTGCCGACAAAAACAAGAGTAAAGAATTGAATTCAATGTCAGTAACACTACTAACCACACAACAAACGATTGGACGGTACACTACATCCAATTGGTGTTTTCATAAAAAAATCTGAAATTTCTCACCATAAAAAATTAATAATACATTTAAGTTATTGTTATGTCTCTAAACATTTATACTAGTTCATAAGCATAACATAAAACTTAGTTTCTCTTTGAAAATTCTATATGCTGTCGAAATAGCTTACGTTTCATTTGTTTTTTTTTTTGTAAATGTTTTTTCGGCTCTGGATACAAGTCTTTTTGAGCCTGCTCACATATCAATTCTAGTAGTGTTGTCTGGTATAAAATCGATGATACATCGATAAAGTATTAGACGTTGTATTTATTAACAAATTTTATTGAAAGGTAAAGCAATTTAACTAATAGGTCGTTTATCAAAATTTTTTTGTGTATGTACATAATGTCTGCGAAATTTTTCGATATGATTCATTTAAAATATTAATTTGATTGAGCAGAACGCTTGTTAAGTTTATGAATGCTCTTGCCTTGCTTTTTTGCAAAATAAAAAATAATTTCAAAGCGGCAGCACGACCCATATTAGTGCCATAGGCCATGACACTAAGAAAATAATTAAAATATATACTTATTTTTTATTGTATGAGCGATGAAATGAACAAGTAATTCACTTGATTGTAAATGATTCGTCTGCCTATTATAATGTAGCGCTTATTAAGATGGTATACATGCACCACATTATGCTCATATCCTTAAGACGTAAGATGTTAAGTCTCGTTATCTCAGAACTTCACAAACAAAGAGCACCCTTCAAACTGGAACACAGTAACATTTGCACACTACTATTTCGTGGTAGAAATAGGAGCTGCGGTAGTATCGACGTAAACGATCTTCGGCAACATATACCTACCACTAGTAAAGCCGTTGACACATCCGTATATTTTCTAGTTTTTTATAGTATTAACCGCTAAACTTATAGTTTAACAAGTAGGTAATATGCGGATCTCACTGCAGACCGGACTCAATGATGAATATCAAGAATACAGTGTTTTTCACAAATGATTAGTTTCTCTCCATTAATCAATAGATAGTTTATATCAGTTTTGACATTGTTATAATTTGAGTATTTCTGTCCCCTTTAAAAATGAGAGAAGTGTCATCTGCAAATAAAACATTCTTGGACAGATTCTTAACCATAAAAGACAGATCATTCATGTAAATTAAAAACATAAAATGTCCCAGTATTGAACATTGAAGAACTCCCTAATTCTACAAAAGATCCTAATGATCATTAGTTTTATATTTGTACAGGCTGTATTCTTCTTGTTAAGTACTATTTCAATAAATCTAAAGACTTTCTTCTAATACCGTAACATTGAAGTTACATTATCAGCCTTATATGATTAATATAATCAAATGCCTTTGTCTGAACACAAAAGACACCAATGACATCCTGATGCTCCCATGCATCAAAAATATTTTGCACTAAAGCAACTCCAATTCTACAGCAGCTTTATTTCAAACATTCAAGCAAGATGGTCTGTCTGATAGTAAGTGATACATTCTCCCATAATAATGTGATAAACTGACAATGAAATACTCCGTACTTCACTCTATAACTAAATAATTGTAACTTGTAGCTAAGCAATAACTGCCAAAATACATTGTTGTTTTTATTTAATAACATAAAAAAATATCAAAAGGAGGAAATTAGAAAAGGGCTTTTTATATTCATATACAGCTTATTACTGTATAATAACTGTAATATATGTATGTTAAAATAAGTTTATGATTAAATATTTATTGTATAATTTATCTTAACAAATACTTTAATACATGTTTCGTAATTAATTAATTAATTGATGTTGGTAAGAAATGCTGATAATAACTTTTAGTAAATTCCGTCATGAGATCAGGCATAGCTTCAGGCAAAGTTGTGAGGTGACGTGCAGGACTCCCAGAATATCTAGCAAATGATGGTACAACAGTTTCTGCTGGTAGTACAGAATTATCTTCAATCATACAACAATCTTTTAATACACATCTTCGACCCTGAAAGTTTTATAACAAACAAAAATTATAATAATCTGGTAAACATAATAATATTAGCATATCTACCATATTTAATATAAACATATTTAATACTATGCTACATCTATTACAACATCAGAATACTAAGCAAAGGTTTACCAAATATTTCTCATAACTTATTTTTCTTTAATTAAATTAGCCCATAAAAAGTCAAAGGTTATACACAAAATTAATGCAAAAAATATTTAAATAATAGTAACATTTAAAATAATCTTATTTCACGGTTCTTTGAGTAGATTGTAACTCTGCCATAATTTGGGTATAAAACTTTAATTAATTCCCATCAGCATAGGATGAGCCATGTGCTCTGTTCTGGCTTTTGTCCTTGCTCCAAGAATAAGAATTTATGTGTAATGTTAACTACTACTAATAGTGATTTTTATTTATTTATTTAACTTGTGATCAGGTAATTTGATATCAAGAATAATAAATACTGACAAAATAAATATATGTTTTTCCCAAAATATCAGCAGAGTATTATAACAATCATAACAACAGCTACATAATAATGTCAATGTTAGGTTAATGCGCTTTACCACCATAGACCACATTATCACTTAACACCAGGTGGGATTGTGGTCAAGCATTGACCCGTAAATAACAAAAAAAAGACAATTGTGTTGTCAACATCATCATCATTTCAAACAATGGATGTCCACTGCTGGACATAGGTTTCTTGTAACATATTATACAAAACATGATCTTATACTAGTTGAATCAATTGTGTGCATGACATTAAAATTATGGTTCTCGCTGCACACATTTTAAAACTAAAATGTAGTATTTTCTGCATAGAGAAGTTCTTAATTATCTTTTAATCATTAGTGTGCATAAGTTTTTACTTGGTATGTTACTAATTCTTATCCATGTGTATACCTATGACTACTCATAAGTTATATGATCAATAGTTAAAATTTCTCAGCATTCACTTACTATAACAACATTTTTCCCAATATATACATATGAGCCTACAACGGCAGCATTGACAACAGTGTTTTCTCCAACAAATACATGATCTCCCATTTGAAGAGGAAAGAAAGCCACTCTGAAAATTAACACAAAGTTGTATAATTTATAAGAAAAAATTATGAATCTAGTAATATGTCTCTTACCCTTTGCTAAATTTTTTAAAAGGCGGTCTTATTACTGATCCCTTGCTAATAATACAAAACCTTCCAGTTTTCACATTTGCTAAATCTCCCCTAATTATGGCATCACTTTGTACAATAACTTTACCATGTAATACAATATTTTGCGAGCCACACAAAACTGTTTGTCTACTGACTTTATTTCCGGAAGCCTAAAATAAAATGTAATAAGTAAATTGATACAAATAATATTAGAACTCATTAGAAAGTAAACCAACAGTTTCAACGTATTCTGATTTGTTATAATAGGTGTCTTGTAATTCCATTTTATCTTAATAACACGTTTCACTCAATAAATTATACTTTATTATAAATGATTCAAAGAAAAGCAGTGTAAAGTATAAATAAGACACCACCGACCCGTCAAAAAAATTAAGTGAAGTTAGGAACAAATGACAGTTAACATGGCAGTGATAGTTTAAAAAAATTGTAGTTCAGCAGTAATATATTTACATTTAATAAAAAAAACATTATGATGTAAACAATGGTACATTAATTGTGTTCGAAAAGTTTGTATAATCTTTAAATTTTTGAGTATTTGTCGAATTTAAAATCCATAATTGGAAAGTGAATATGAATTTAAATTTATAAATATTCATAAAACAATTTTCGCACAATTTTGCGATGTTAAAAATTAATAAAATTTTTATATTAACTACAACGTATTTTTTTTAAGAAACGAAAATGGCCGCTAATAAAGCGTCATAACATAAGTTTACAAAAGTTTTAAAAAATTTGTTACGGCGGGAAATAGAAAACTAACGCTAAACAAATAGTGGATATTTTAAATTTGTTATATTGAACAAAAATTTACGGTTTGCATAAATACAAAATGGATCGTTATGTAATACGGGAACAAAGAAATGTAGCAGGTATTGCATGATTTACAATGTTTACTTGTTTTAATTTTATTAAAACTGGGTATTAGTATCAAAAGTGATCAAAATGTAATTAAAAATATGTACTTTCAATAAATAATTCACTTGAACGCTTGTAAACACAATTGTTTTCAGGAAATCCTCATCCTAATCAAATATTAGGATTCAATCAAGTGGGATCTTTTCCAGGATCTAGTACTAATAATGTAACATGGTTTGAGTAAGTTATCGGTTACGAGCAATTTTACATTGTAAGAAGTACCAATTTTATTGTATTTAGATAAATTAATAATCAAGTAGAATAGAGATTATGTAAAGATTTAATTGTTATTGATGTATTTGGCATATTAAATTTCGCGTAATTATTTCAATTACCGTTATAAGTACGATATAATATTAATGATTTCCAGACCAGAACACGTGGTTTATGGCGGTCATGGATCGGATTTATCAAACGTGCAATACTCAAATAACACGGGAGTTGTAAGTATACAAAATATTGAAATAATATTAATTTTTTTAATTGATGTTTGTAGATAATTCTACTAAATATTTATTTAGAGAAAACAATAATATAACTGGATTATTTTTTATGAGCTGAATAATAAGTAAATTTGTGTTCTGTGTTATGTGCTTCTAATAAAAGCATATTGGCACAGTTATTAATAATAAATAAAAATTAACGCATATTTTCTGGGCAAACAAAGTTTATAAAAGTAATTGCATTGTTTTAAATTTGCTGAGGCTTCTTTTTAAATGTTTTTTTCCATCTCGGCAAAGCCACGAAAACTCCTAACATTTTAATTAAGGTTACTTCAACGTCAAAGGGACGTTGAGGCTGAGGTTGAGGTATTGTTTTCGAAGAACAAGGGATTAACTTTGTTGTTTGCGTAGTAATCATTTTGTTTTGTGTTTTTAAATAAACCTACTTTCTCATAATATGATTTGTCTATAGATATTACAAAATCCTGGGCACATCATGTCCGGAATAGATCCCCGTTATTTAGGAACATACTTTAATACTAACGCTGCTTCTGTAACTCAAGGTAAAGAATTTTTTTTATTTAAAGAGGTAAGTTCGAAAACTGTTTGTATGGTAAACTAGTATGTGTCCTCTGCTCAATGTTGGTTGAACAAAAATTGCGTTTATAATTTTTGTTGGTGGCAGATCTCAGTGGCTCGTATTTCTGCCGCCGAACAGAAGTGTTCAATCTTTAATAAGGTGTTAAGGTTTGAAGGATGCGGTAAGCTAATGAAATTACTGGGGTAATGAGACTTGGCATTTTAGGTGTCAAAACAACGACCAAAATGTGGTGCTGTCTGTGTATATCATCTTACCCAGCGCCACGTTATTACGGATAAGCGTATTATTTACCACCACGTTTTGTTTGTTAGGTCGCTACAGAGAATAAAAAACGAAAACCACAAATTTAATAAGCAAAACATTTAAGATCCCTGGGGGTTAGAATGTAATTCAAAGTTACTGAATAACGTACTCAGTAAAAAGTGTGTACTTTCATAAAAAAATAAATATTTAATTGTTAAAGTGACAAGTTGGAGACTCGCGTTTTTTATTAAAAAAACTTCATCTTGATTTAAAAGTAATTGTTTGTTATACAGAAAATTATAGGAAAACTTTGCATTTTTTGTCGTCGCCTGGCCAGCTTCCACCTTTATATTGTAAACCTTAACAGTATTGCTGAATTCTAACGATTAAATTATATTAAATTTAGAATATATTGTACAAGATCGCATCAGCATATATAGGATTGTAGTTGCTTAGCAACGTGTGAAATGAGGTTGAGTATTACCATAACTTTAGGTGTTGTACATGAATGAAAAATGCATAAAAATCTTCGCGAACCATTCTTGCAATGCTTTGCTATTGTCCCTGTAACAAAATTCTCTACAATTGGTAAGGATTGAAATTGCACTAAGCGTGTGCAGATTTATAAGAAAATATAAATTGTAGAAAACACAATATTTTTCTTAAAAGTTTTTATTTTATTATCTGCCAATAATTATCCACTGCCGGACATAGGTCCGCTCTGAACACCACGGACCGGTGTTATCCGCATCCTGCGATCATTTTATTAGATCTGAAGTTGAATTACACTAATATATTTGATCTCTGATACACAAGGACCGCAGAATTTTCCAGTAAATCAAAACAGCTTTGCACAAGAAGCATCAGACGCAGTAGTATATAGTAATTACATGAATCAAAATTTCATGGGGCCCGAACAATCCACCATGAGAATGAGCGCTAATAAACGACAATTTTCCACGAAAGGTAATTAAACTTTACATTGAATATTTGTGTTTACCTTAGAAGTACATTTATTAAAACTTATAATTTTAATTTAAGATGAATATCCGAGAAAAGTTGTACCTTCAAAACAATATACTACATACGGAAATAAAACATGGTCGACATCAACTAATGAAGCGAAATTACAAAAGCTTGTTCCGACACCTTTAACTGGTAATTAATTACTATTCTTCTTAAAGTATACTTACGCTCAGGTTATGTTTTATTAAAAAAATATCGTATATAAAAAATAGAATGATCATCACAGAGCCATTTTAGAAATTTGGTGACTATCGTAATTTACTAATAATTTTTTTTTATTTAAGTAAGGTTAATAATGGTAGGTCTTCATCTTGATTCACTGTAGTTTCTATTGCTGCCGCCCAACAAGCATTCCTTTCCCAAATAACCACTTCATTGGTTATGTATCCGTGAGGGCTACTCTACATAAAATGATATGACAATTTTTGAATCAAGTAACTATGTTAGGTACCTTTAGTTTTAGAACGCAGAAATGTTTGACTAGTTCTATAACTACAAAATAACATTTAAACCTATTTGATTTAATTGTTGCTTATTAAAATATTTATGTTTTCTAAAACTTAAATTTCAGAAGAAACAAAAAAACCAGTTGACACTACTATCGTGAAGAAAGAAGCCCAGAGCCAAGCCAAGTTGCGCTTTGACAAACTTAAAGTAAATATATTTTAACCAGTATTTTTTCACATATTCAATATTTATCTCACTAATAGCAAAGACCGGTCGCGCTGGAAATCTATTGGAGAGGCCTACGTTCAGCAGTGGACTGCAATAGGCTGAGATGATGATGATGATGATAATAGCAAAGTTTAGTTAATTACTTCGGCATTCGTTTTCAAACTTTTTGTTTCATAATCGATATATTTGATTACGTCATCATCTCTCTGCCCTGTTCCTATTCCGTGTGGGGCCTTAATTACCATTTTTGTCATAAACCTTCAACTTACTATATTATTATTAAAAAAACCAACTTTATTTATTTATTACATATGTTGCCCGTAAATGTCAGAAATCGTAATTATAATTTTTTTTGTAATATCTACAATAAAATTTATGTTGTTTGATGAGGGAAATACCAGATCAAACAAAAATATTATGTGCCATAGTTATCATGACTTTCAGTGGTGGTTGTAAAAAAACTATATTAATTTATTTGTTTGCCGCTAAACAGTACTTAAATTAAAACAGTTACGTGTTTTCTTGTATCGTCACGTCACCAGAAAAATATTTTTTCACATTTTTGTTTTAAATTACTTCAAACGTACGCAGCCATACTTTCTTCCGCGGAAAGCCCGACATTTATTTTTCGGTGTTGCCTTTGATCATTAGTAAGTTACGTATAAATACACATCGAATGATAAAAATAATTTATTCAGGCGTTAAATATAAGCGGTCCAAGAGTATTTTCCGGACCCGTGGAGAAGGTGTTGAAATGGCACAAGGATTTAAAGGAAATTGGTATTTTGATACTTTACGAAATCGTTGGTAAGTTGCTTTGAATAATACTTTCTTAATGTATTTTATTGGTAATTAAATAGGTTAGTGCTTGACCGCCAACCTACCGGATGTTAAGGTCTATGGTAACGTAAGTCAGTAAATGGTCTACTCACTCTGCATTTATTATTATTTATTCATATACCTGCATTTATTTTTATTTGTAAAATAATTATATTGTGTAATTAATTTTATAATACTGTATTATAAACAAATTTATATTTTATATGATGATGAATTTTAACCAAATAATAATTACTTATTAAAACAAGTTTTCAACTACTACTTGATACAAATGTTCATGTTTAGATTTTTTAGTTGTTAAGTTTTTTACATATAATAATTTAACATCTGACATCCATTGCACATGATGTTAAGTGACAATGGGGCGGTGGATGGTGAAGGGTTCTTGTCCAAAATACTCTTACTTTCATATCTGACACAGTATTGCCATTATGGCGGCAGTTTTTCAAAATATTTTGTATGAGATGGCCCTGCAATCGAATTGTGGACCAACATGTTACTGTGCAAGAAATTAGGCTTTGACTAACAAAGGCATTATTTTTTATAACTGTGTTCAGCTTCACTTAACCACGATTCAAGATGACCGTAAAACGCCATATAGTCTTCGATGGTAAAGCGCGCTTAATATAGACGAAGCTTCTTCGCTCCTTTCTTAGATATCTGGATGGAATATCTGACTGGCAGACTATTCTAATTCTTCGATATTTCTCTCATGAAGAACGAAACAAAACACTTTGTGTTGAATATCTAAAAGTAAGGATTTTGTATGTATTCATTTCAGCTAAATGCGTCGATGTGAGAGCAGGCGACTCTAGCGCGAAGATCTTGGTAATAAGAGATGAAAATGGCCCGGCTATGCAAGTGGTTTATTACGAAATTGATTTCCTTTTACCTAAATTAAAACTACCGTGTATGGTAAGGTTAGTAAAATCACTAAGAAATATTTCATTTGCCTTTATATCTATCATAGCTTCGAAATTTATTGATTTTTTAAAGTAGTAATTAATGTATGCAATTTTTTACTAGCCGCTTTTATTATTAGCCGAAAGGAAAACGGCAGGTTGCTTACATGGTGGTAGGTTATACAAGAGTTCATAACAGCATACAGCTATATATAGTAAAGAATGTTGATATAATATATGTGATATATACCATATTAGCATGATGTAGTCCACTTAAGTAATATTTACTTGTTACGGTGTCCTTCAAAAACGGGAGCTGAAGCCAGACCTAGTTAGACCGTTTTTGGTAGTGTATTTTTGATTATTCGTCTTATTAATGTCTAGTTTTTTAGGGGATGTTAGGGGTTCCACATAACAACTCACGGGACCTAAGTCTACCTCATATGGTCGTGATGCACTCTGCTAATCAATAAACCCTTGCTCTTGCTTCCTGCTGTATTGGGCCAGTGTGGTATGAGATGGCCCAAATCCTCCATTATAGGGGAGGCTTATGTCCAGCAGTGGATGTCTATCGGCTGATGATGATGATTTTCTAGTTATAGACAGGTATTTTTTTAGTTAATACGTATATTGAATGTGTATTATTTGACTAACAGAGTGGTAGGTCGAATGATGCGCGGCACAAGGCGCTTGCAAGCGTTCTGCGTGCGTACGGCGAACGGCGATGATGTGGCGACATTGCCACGCCGCGCCGCAATCTTCGCGCAGTACGCTGCTGAACTGTCCAAGGAGTACCAATAATTATAACTTAAACATTGTTTTAGATAACTCAAAGCGAATTGTTTTTTATAACTCATAAACTGATTATTTAATAAGATATTAAATTCATATATATTCAAACTGTAAAGGTTTAAAATTTTATTAAGCTGTGAGAGCTCAGGTCTGTAGAGCGACCGTATATAAGTTTTTTTTTGTTGTTACTACTATTTCCCTGACCCTGTGAATCACGGTCCGTATTTAGCCTAATTTATTACTACTTATTGTTTAATTATATATTATTTTTATTCTTTAGACCGTATGTAAATTTGAAAGGTGTAGGATCAATCTCCATTGAACTTATATGAAGAAAGAAACCTTTTCCGGTAACAAGAGTCATCATGGTCTTGTGACATTCTAGATTTTCTCCTTATAAAAAGGCCTGAGCCACAGCAGTGGTAACATTAAGATAGCTATTAATTTATGAATTTAATATACTTGTGCAACTTTCCCGATCATTAAATATAATTAAAAGAAAAGCAGGTTTTGTGTTATTAGTATATTATAATTGCATATTCAAGTCGTCTTGAGATATTTTGCGTTAGGTTTTATAGCTCCAATAATTATACGACTTTTAGCATCCTATTAAACGAAACACAATTTTCTTCAATATTTTGAACCGAGCGGGCATACGGTTAACAAAATATAACGGAGAAGTCTATCGGAAATTTGTAGAAGAAAATACGCATGTTTAATAGTCCTCCTATATATCTATTTTGCGTTGTAACGTGCAAATACAGGAGTAACAAATCAATCTAGAGCACAATGTGATGCAGTGTTTATTATACTAACTGACGCGACATTGTTAAGGATGGGCGTACCAACAGATGAGCAACTTGCTTTTCTCATCGCTGCTTGGAATAAGCAAAACCATAGACCAGTGTCATTAGGGTTAAGTCTAAATTTGCGAGCTAATAATATATGAAAATATTAAAAAGAATGTCACAACAAGCAACTGTCTGTTACAGTTTCTGACATAAAGAAAAGCCAGATTTACATAATTTTAATAAAAATATGAGCTTGAACGTAAAAATAAAAGTATGAATAAATTATTCAAAGTTTAAATTAATACAAAATGAAATCATTAACAAATATTCATACCGACAATGATTATGAAGACGACGACTATACACTTACGGAGGAATCCAACATTCGCTGGAGCAATTTGTTATTTCTACCATTTCATCCGGTTTTTGAATTTATGGTTCTGTTGTCGGTTATTGCCAAAAGTATTTTTGTAAGTTTAATTATTTAATATTTTATCATTACGGTGTATATTATAGTGTCATGTAGTAGTAGATATACATATTTTTTAATAACCTTCAACGACGCGCGGTCTCTTTCCTTACTGAGCTTGAGTTTCCAGTGAAGAAAAATATCGTTTGCAAAACCAACATGTTCCAAGAATAACAGCTTTCGTTGACATGTGTTATGACTAAACCATATTTAGCTACTCTGTTTCATTAATAGATATGACTCATTCCTTCATAATAAAAAATAAACTGTAATTGATCTAACTTCAAATAGTAGATGGCACTCGGAGTTAAAAATCATACTTCTCTCCTTGCGAGAGAAGCTACTCGTGCCCTGCAGTGGGAACATAAAGAGAGGATGGTTATATTGCGTTCACTATCAGAGATAACAATTTGTATAAATATTTTTTTGTTTATTTTTCAGGGACCATTACAATCTGTTTATCCCCTTGTATATTGTTGGGACGTTCTAGATCATAATATTTATTTATCATTAATAAAATACTTTTATATATATTGTTGTGATCTTATCTATGGAATTGATCTCTGTCTTCACATAATGCATAGGTGAATATCCCTTTCCACATTTCATTACGTTCATATAAATAATTAATGATTATTATTACTATAACGTGACCGTGTAATTTTAGACAAGTTACGGAGGAAGCGATGAGACGGGAATTTCTTCCTAAATCAGCATTTTTGCTTTTAATTGATCTTTTGTGTCTTATTCCATTTCACCGATTAACTATCAGTAGTGTATGCCCTAATGATGATGTCATTGAAATGTGGCCTAACATATTATCTTTTACTGAGTTTATTACGTAAGTAACCTAAATATTATAGTATTACTAAGCGTTATCTTAATGCTCTAGGTGCAGGTTAGACAAAGGAAAGTCTTAAAATTTAATCAAAAGTGTAGTTAAGTCTGTTTTCAGCGTTACTAATGTTGCAAAATATTGATGGCAGGTCTCTTCCGCAGCTTCTATTCCTGCCGCTAAATAGCACTGTGCAAACATTATTGTATTTCGGTTTAAAAAGTGCTGTATGCTAGTAAAATACTGGGGTAACGAGATTTAACACCTTATATTTCAAGGTGACGAGCGCAATGTGATTATGTGTATATACTATATTAACTAGCGCTACGTTGTTATGAACAAGCATATCAATTATCACCAGGTTAACAATAAGAAAATACAGTTTATCGAAAAGGTAAATTAATAGTGCATTTGAATATATGGTTAACATGTTCGCTAGATCATTCGGAGTCATGTTTACAATGAGCTATATAATTAGCCAGAATAATAAATGTTCAAAACATAACAATTCTGTTATGCCTAAATTAAGATATATGTATGTATATTAATGTATCAAACATGATACTGTTGTGAATAATAGTCATTGTATGAACAGTTTTAAAACCAATGATATAACAGTATTAGTCGTCATAATAATAATGATATAAACTATTTTTCAGCATTTACAGAGTGGCTGATTATTTTTCTCTACTAACAACACATGACTACATAAAAATTTGTGCTGGTTTAACAATAATGTATTTTATAACAGTTAACTGTGTCACATGCTTTTTAATGTTATTGACCTATATAGGTTTATGTGATACCTGTTTAAACTCTAGGTACAAGGACTGGAGAAAATTTATTATAAACAAGGTACGTGGATGTTTTTGTTCTCGGTTATATCAATGAAAAGAATATTCTGTGTAGATGTAACGAAAAATTAAAAAAAACTGGTATTGTTTTTTTAGTGAAAAAGGTTTTACATTATATACCTCGTTATATACAATCTTGTCCAGATTTCGTGCAGTATATCAGCCAGCCATTGCACTGCTTAACTCTTTTATAGCAATTGATAATTCTAGATATATAGGAGTAAAATGGATGTACCATCGTAGGACAATGTCACTGTTAATCAACACATTATTGATAATGATTATTGTTTTTTTGTTTGGGTTTTGTCTCTTGATGAAATGTAAAAATCCAAACCACTTAAAGTCTTATAATCACACTATATATTTTTATTCCAGCTTAACGATAGCAGTGAAATGTATTCGACTTTTGTTTATGGAGGATCTTTTATTTTTTCCTTTCCCTTAAATACCATATTTAATGAAATTAAAGCATCGACTTTGAAGGAGTACGTGTTGTTTAGTGTGCTGATGGTGTTTTTCTATTTATTAGCAAATTTTGTTATTTCCCCTAAAATGATAGCTGAAGCTTTGATGAAGTTACGACGTATCTACTCATTTTATCCGCGAGTACAAATAATTGTACGAGAAACTGAAAGAAGAAACCTTTCTTCAAAAGCATGTATTGATGTAAACAATTTTTATGCTTTAATGTGGAAACAACACGGTGGTATTACACGTATTCCTAATATAATCACAGAATTACCTCGATATTTAAGAGTCGACATCAAGCAGGATCTAGTTTGGACTGTATTCTACCATAGTCCCACATTGAGAAGAACATCAAATCCATATCAAAGATGGATATGTGATTATATACGCGTGGATTATAAACTACCAGGATCAAGATTTTTCTTTGGGCCGCATTGTTTAACTCATTTATATTATATAAAATCTGGTATTGTTCAATTCATTTCCTCAGATGATGATATTACACCCGTATTATCTGTTACGAGTGGAACAATTTTCGGAGACATTAGTTTCTTCTTATCACCTCTAAAGCGCAAGGTTATAATACGTTGTCTAACCTACTGCGAAGTATTGTACATAACTCGTGCCGATATTCTTAAATCATTGCATAAGTTTCCAGAAGATCGTAAGGTGATATTGGAGCGGGTTAAAAACAAAATAAAGCATGCGCGTACGCTGTACAATTGCAAAAAACATGTAAGAGGTATAGATAGAACTGAAGACGAAGGGATTGCTTGGATTAAGAAGCGTTGGTGGGAAATATCAGGAGTCGTATCTCATTGGAAAAGTAAGGAGCAGTCCAATAAGGCGTGTTTAAAGTTACCAACTGAAGATGTTGTCTATCACTGTTCTAAATATATTGGACAATTAGTTCTGTGCACTGAAGCTGAATTGCAGCGAAATTCTCTCTTCGCCAGGGTACACTTCCCATTAATTTTGATGCCACACTCTAGTTTCAGCGTGATATGGAGCACGATTGTATCGATCACTGTTTTTCTTGTTGTAATTCTTTACCCGGCGAACATCACGAGGGTTGTTGTACCAGTTTGGTTCAATTTCTTTCGATTATGGGCTGATTTCGTGTATGTATCCGACGTTTGTGTTTCACTCATGACCTCTATGGAAAGCCAGGAAACGATGTGCGTTAATTTTGCATCAGTTATGTTTGCACGTTTTAAGAGTATTAAGTTTTTCGTAGACGTTTTGTCGGCCATGTGGTTCGAGACTTTGATGAATCTAATAGGAAAATCAGAATATTATTACACTGTACAATTCAATCGAATATTGAAAGTGTACGTTTTATTTTCCAATTGGAGTTTCGGAAAAGATCCTCTGCAACACGTATTATTTAACGTTATTTTAATTAACTTACTATTTTTATATGTTTCTAGTTTTCTTACGTTGCCGTTAATACAAACTTTTCCGGATCTGAGTGTTTCAAAATTTTTTGGCGGAAGGTTCTGTTACTTAGGTCAATCTCAACATAAATGTAATTACAACATGGCACACGTGCATGAAGTTTTCATTGCGTGGGTTTTAGAATATATTTTTACCGACTTCCCTTCGCAAAATTTATCAGATTTATATCTTTCAATTATATTCTCATATACGGGCTTTTTGATTTTCACCTATTGTAAAGCTGCTGTGATTGGAATATACTATGCTAACAACACTGGAGTTTCAAATTTTCAATACTTCGCAATAAACATTGCAAAACATTATAAGTTATTTAAAATACATCCAGATTTATTAAAGCGTCTACATCGCTATTTAAAATGTCATTGGAAATATTATAAAGGGATTGATGTTTTGTGTCCAAATCTCTTGCAAAATGAGCCTTATGATATATATTGGAAAGTACACGGCGAAGCGGCTGAAAAATTAATAAGTAAATCTCTACCATTTTTATGTCTTGACGGTGCTTTTATTAGAGATCTTGCCTATCACGCCAAATTTACAATGGTTCCCAGAAAATCAGCAGTAGTGATCTTCGGGCTCTATCCAAAAAATTTAACCTGGCTTGTCCAAGTAAGTAAAACAGTATGAAGTAAAGTTAAACATGTTAAGATACATGTACGAAGATTTCAGTACAAAAATTTATTTGTATCAGTATTTCTACACGTACTTTATACCTACCAGCCTTTCCTGTCAAGTAAAATATTTTTTTTTACTACGTAGGGATATATTAGAAGTGAATATCACGACGATAAAGGAGATATAGTCAGAACTTTCTATGAACCAGGAGACATGCTGGCATTTGCTTCAGTATTTTTTAACAAACCATCTCTGAGGACATATGTAGCTTATACTGAGTGTGAGGTAATCTATTTAAAAGCGACTGATAAAATTTAAAACTATGACTTTTTTATTTTACTGGAGCAATTTTTTAGGTTCTTTTGCTAAGTAGAAAGAATTTCTTAAACATTATAAAACGTTATCCACGTGAAATGGCATTTTTCGAATCGTGCCTGGAGGAATTTAATGAAAGATTTACTAAGATAACGTATGAACAAATAAGGATGCATAGAGAAGTAAGTAAATTATGTAATTTTACTAGCGAGAGCATAAGACAGAATGACAAGTTCATTTTGATTGTCCTTCGCGATATCTTAATATAATAATTGACATGTGGCAATTACAATAATTTACTAATTTTCATTGTTAAGTTAGTGATGCCATGATAGCTCAGATCGCAAGGTGGTACGCTTCTCGGTAAACGTAGTGTTGGCAGGCCCCCTAAAAGTAGAACCGATGATCTGGTAAAGGTCGCGGGCAGCGCAGAACCGTTCGGCGGGAAGACCCTTGAGAGAGACCTACAATATATTCAGCTGTGGGCGTTATCCGGTTGACAATGGTGATGATAATGTTAGGTCGCGAAGAGGCGAGGATCCGATTCCCACTTTGCATAGACTTTCGAAGGAAAACGGCATTTTAAACGAATAACTGCTTTAGTAGATATGACATATCAACCTGCACTTGCTCAGCGTGGCGAATGGTCTTGACTCGCTCCTTGTGAGAGACGGCCCTGAGTCCTAGCAAGGGGATATGTTAAGAGATCTATTGACTAAGTAGTTGTTAACTTTCAGTATCAAAAAAAACTACGCAAGCGGATTTTCCAAACAAGAATGTCAATAGATGATAAACATCTTAAAATTCCTGCAGTGACTAGATATCGTTCAAAGATTTCGTTAAAAATAAAACCTACATCATGGTAAGTGTATTGAATATAGAAAATAAGTCTGTATACTCGCACATATGTTTATATACAAAAGTTTTGTAATGGTAAATAATAAGATAGCATTAGTATAAAATAAAAGAATAAAAAAATCCATGAATAACAATATCAGGGAAAAGCAGGAAAAAATAGAAATAAAAAGTGTATTGAATATTCAAAAATATGTTTTTTAAGGATTTATGTAGTCTATAAATATTAGTTGTTATGTCAAGAGCCATCGTCTTTAACATTGATTTGTTTTTAGTTAAGTTTAACCACAACACTTGCGAGTTGAAACTTGACTATATTTTATAATGGTGTAAAAAAAACCTACTACCAAAGAAACTCAATAATATGTAATGCCGAAATCAAATCTGAAACATCCGTGTTATTAGGCATGCAATTAGCCACTGTGCCACGGTAAACTCTGCTGATAGACCCAAAGCTGTCACTCTCGAGCAACGTCTTTCAACATATATGAGTCAGAGTATACACATTTCATCATTCGCGTCTTTTAACACGAAGATTCCTGGTTCGATTCCGTGGACAATCGTTGTTTTGTAGTGTGCTTATCTACCTACCAATATTATGTTGTGAACCTGCCACCATAACAACATTATAAGGTTTTGGATATCAAAATATTACAGCCAGTGTATTTAGGCCGAGCAGTTTCACCATCAGCGGCTTCATCGTCATTTAACACCATGAGAAGTTGTTGCCAAATGCATGCCCGTTGCAGATGAAAGTTTGGTTGTTTTGACATATTTTTCGTTTCACAGTTTTTGGAAATATTGGATGGTCATAAGAGTTTTGGTTGTCTGTGTATCTATTATTTCGGCAGCTTTGCAAGGTATTTTAGCATTGCATTATTTTTCTTTAAATTTGTTTATTACTCTGATTTCCGGTTGAGTTTCTTTTTATTATATATACTCCCACACGTAAAGTTTGAAAAGAAGACTTTTTTGTTTTGCTTTGAAACGTTTTTAATCTTATTTATCTGTGCTGTTAAAAAAACAATTTTATTAGGTGGTACTGGAGCATACAATAGATGGCCGTTGATGATCATTGGTGCATTTTGCGACTGCGTTGCATTGATCGACATTATTCTGAAGTTATTTGTAAGTACTGACTTACAAATTTGTATTGTGCAAAAGTTATATAAAATTCATATGAACTATTACGAACACGCATCTTTTTTTTTATTTCAGTTGCCTTATTATAACCAGCAAGGTATTCTTATAACAGATTATAGATCATGCATTAAACATTACTTAACGCGTAGTTTCCTGATGGATGTCATTGGCGCATTGCCGGTTTATGAAGTATATTCCGTAGTGATGAATCAAGCCATAGAAGATGATGACGCATTGCTCGTTAACACTCTTAGTAGATTTGCACATATTTATATATTGATTGGTTATTTTAATTACTTGGCCGATAATCCATTGGCGAACACTGCTTATATTATGGTAAATATCTTTTTTTTTTTGGAAAAATATTTAGTGTATTGGATTTTTCATTTAATTTTGTGAATTGCCAGATGTTTAAATGGCAAGTAATAAGCCTGCTGGTGATGTTTGCCGCTAGTCATTACTTTGTTCGGATGTGCATCGACTTCCATTGGGACGCGTGGGGAACCTTGATCAATGCAACGCTCATAAGCCAGTGCTGGCTTCCATTTTACACTCATATAAATCAGAACGAAGTCCTTACACATGATAATATTCGCATGGTATGAACTTTGAAAGTATTTATCGATAATGTTGCCAACATATTAGAGACTTGATAAAATTTTATTGAACATGAGATGTCAAATATTAAAATTATAAAATTTAAATAAGTTTGTGTCGTTTGCCTACTCATATTTGTTTTAAAAAAATCCTTTCTAATAATCATTATTATCTTTTTAGCCTACTGTAGTGCACTGGTAAATATCATCATTATTATGAGGTTCCTTCTTCAAACTGGAGAAGTGTTTGTGAACTGCTAAATATAAGCCTTTTCGATGGATTTACTAATATGGCAAGGGCTATAGATCCTTTATTTGTGTTAGAATATATGTTAAAATGATTTTTTTTAATTCTTTTTAAGATCTACGTGCAAAGTTTAAATTTGGCTCAAAGTGGAATTATGAGATTTGACATGGGAAAGTTTGAAGAAAACCGGAAAAATATTAGCACTGCTATTGTTTTGCTTTGCCTTGGGACCTTTTTTTGGTTTGTTTAATATGATTGATATTTTTTTCTTATAATTTCATAGCGAAAGATTTTTTTGTGTTTACTATGCTGTAACTTATATGTGTAGTTAATAATCTACAATAACGTTTTAGACGACCTTACACTTATTTAAAATTAGGTTGGAATGTTATATAAAAATATGGTTCTAAATATTAAAAACGTTAAAATCATTTTGTCTCTAAAATTCCTATCAATAAAAGTATTTTGTTAGTTTAAAAATTCTTAGTAATAGCGGGCTAGTGCTACTAACATCATTTTCTTTAAATTAATCACCTACTGTTACGCAGGTTTGTGTTTTGTTATTGTTTGACACTTTTCGTTTTGTACTTTCGCGGTAACACGCTGTACCAGCATGGATTATATCAGTTGAAAAGATTTCTTGAAGCAGAGAGAGTAGAGGATGAACTTATTAATTCTACACAGGAACATTTTAAATATGTTTGGCAAAGGTCAGTTTTTAGTATGTCGTTGAGTAATATATTTAAAATAATAACTATTTCCTTGGTGAACAAATTTTTTGTTCACAGAACAAAAGGCGTTAATGTAGAAAAACTAATGGACGAACGCATTGCCGTTGCTTTCAAACAAGATCTAAGTTATTATTTTTTCAAAACGTACGTATGCTATTATACAAAGAAAGTTTAAAAAGATTTATTTTACAATTATAGTATATTATCACAGAAGACATCAGAATACTGTTTTTAATATAAGTCTCTGTAAATATATTAAACTTAACAGTTAGAAGAAATACGAGATTGTCTATAATTAGAAAATACTAATAGATTTCTATAATATTATTAGGATATGATTGTGATGATAATATATTATTAGGAAATATGATCGTGTGGTGGGATCGCAGGGATCATTTCTACTTTTATTATTATTCTACAAGGCGACGAGAAGCAAGGTGTTCACCTGATGTTAAATGGTACGCTGGCCCGTAACAAATAGGCGCAGGTTAATTTACAAAGATATACACAGCACCACTTTACACTCATCGCTTTAAGACATGAAGGGTTAAGCCTCATTACGCCAGTAATTTCACTAGCGTACAACATCCTTCAAACTGGAACATAGTAATGTTTGCAAATTACTATTTCGCGGTAGTAGTGAGAGCTGCGGTACCTATTTAGGCTGACTCGGGTAACGGAGATTAGTACCATCAGTACCATCAGAGAGTATATAAAGTTTGATAATTTCCAAAATAGTTCATCCTTTTGCGCAAAGTAGATAATTCTGGCGGTTGTTAATCGGGTCCACACCCGTAATTTTTTTTTCATTCCTCTGTATAAACAGGGACCAGAGACTTAAGTTTTTATTTCATTGTTTTCTCCATTTTGCGCTATCTCTTATGTCATATTATATTATTTCTGTCTTTATTCACACTTTTTTTAACGTATTTAGAACTTTTGAAGCACTTAGCATCTTGTTAGGAAGTAATGAACAAGTGGAAAGACAATTAGCAACTGCTTCGAAACAATTGTACTTCTTGCCTGGACAAGAAATATTGAGGGAAATGGACTTAGCACCTTGGGTATATGTGGTCCATCGTGGAAAGGTTGTTATCAAACGGAATGGAGAAAAGTTGGCAACACTTACGAAGGTTGGAATTTAACCTTTATATATTTTATTTAAATATGGTTATCGTTAGTGAAGAAGATGGTAAATAATTAAAAAAATTATGATGTGTGGTAAAGGTATAACAGTTTGTAAAGCCATAATACGAAGCCATAAGCCATAGTACGAGGTAATAGAGGCGCGGTTTCGATCGTCACAAAACTTCAGGTTACGGTGAAAAAAAACATTACAAGAAGATCTAAGAAAGAAAGAAAATATTTATTTATTTCATGTTCTAAGAACAATAGCTTCCGAAGATATGTGACATCCTCCAACCTGCACTTCACCATGCTGGCGGAAGAGAGAATTGAGGAAATTGAGAAGGCTGTTCATTTTGGACAGTGATAAATTAATCTTTGTGATGGAGATCTTTAGGTGAGGTCTATGCCTAACCTTCGACGTTTATTGGCTGATGATGATGATGGATAGTAATCATTACTGCATGTGGTACAGAGATCTGCGGCTTCCTTATTACTATTACAGATTTTTTTAATACATTGAATTTAGTCTTTGAAACACTGAATCATCTTTCAATACACTCAGAATGATTAAAGTATGAATAAGTTTTAAACTTACGATTTATAAAAAAATCTGTGATAAATGAATGTTCAACTCTGGTTGTGAAGATTTGGTACTTTTATAATATAATCTAAAACAATATTTTCGTATTAGGGTGCTATATTTGGTCAGATTGAAGGAGCAAAGCCTCGGGCTGTGCGTATTTCAGCAGAAGCGGAAGATTACGCGGATGTACTGAAGATACCTATCGCTGATTTTCAAGAGGCTACAAATCATGAGGTCGGAGCCAAAATATTTGCGCTCCCTTATATATTTTTTTATAATATACAAATTTATTATTAATAGTTTGTTGTAGATCAAATATAGCACTTATTAACGTACGACTACAATGAACCTATAGTTCATGACTTGCGTTGTCTCAGTAATTTAATTACCGGGATAATAAGTCTTACTTATGACTCATGGTGCAAAGTCCAATGTGGGTTTTAAGCAAATATCTTAACCAGTATCAACATTGTGGACAGACACATCATTTACTATACGCGAATATCCATCATACCTTCTTTCATTTGAAATATAAAAAAATAATTCATCATAATCATCCTTTACTTATCCGCGGCTGGATACAGGCCTTTCTTTCGTTAAAAGCGGTCTTCAGCTTTTCGCATCCACCTACTTCCGATCACTTTTACAAGGTCGTCGGTCCATCAGGAGAGAGAGCGTTCTACGCTTCTGAGTTCTCTACGCGACTTCCACTCCAAGACTTTCCTCCCCCATCAGTTATTACTGACACGACATATGTGGCCGGCTCATTATCACTTCAGTTTGCATATGTTGTAAGCCATGTCGACAACATTAGTTTACCATCGAATTTCTTTGTTCCGGAACCTGTTACTTAGTGAAATGCTCCATCCATTACACGCTTTGTAACTGTCAGCCTGGTGACCAGGCCGACGGTCAGATGTCATGTTTCTGCGCCGTATGTGAGAGTGGAGAGAACGCACTGGTTGTAGACTTTTATCTTGAAACATTGGGGTATTCGCGAGGTGAGGATTTGACGGAGTTTTTCAAACGCTACTAAAAATTTATTACTTCAAAAATATTAAAAACTTTGTGAAGAATCATTCATTAAAGTACAAAAAAAGATAGAGGAAAGAATAAAAAAAGATGATAGAGAACAGACAGACAACAAACCTTGCGTTTATTTATTTTTATCTTATCTTACCTACTAAATTAAGTTTACGAAGAAAAGTGACTAACATCTATTTTGTGTATTTTTAGATTAGAGCTAGTTTAGAACAGAATCCGCAATTCAAACTTGATTTCATGTCTATGAAGAAAATTGTTCTCGAAAATCCTTTCAATACTGTGCAGTACTTCCTTCGCGGCAAAAAAGCGACCAAACTGCCTGTGAGTCTGTGAGAAAATTATTATTAAAATATATTTTTATACATAATAAAATTTATTTATTTTCTAAAATGAAAATTATTTAAGATCCACCTTCAAAACATTAGTTACACTACTTTTTTAATAGTTGAAACGTGCCCTAAATTTATCGTTGTCTATGAAGACAAGGAATGGCGACTAAAAAAGTTTATGAGTTCCCCCGTTTTGAATGTGTCGATAATTGTCCATTGACTATGTCCGGTATGGATAGCAAGGGTGCTAAGGCCTGATTTTCCCTCGTATGTGCTTGGGTATAGTACAAACAAGAACCGATATATTCTGTTGGACCTTCCAAAGACTCTTTTAATGTACTGAAGGTCACGGAGGTATTTTAGTGAGTAGAAATCCCACATGTCATTGGCCGCTTTCCTGGGAATTTTTAGGAGTTTTCATATCTCAAGAAATTGTCACTACTTGTACAGCTCGGACATTCCTGTAAAAAGAGTTATATCGAGTAAGATTATAGTAGAAGTTTTTGTAGTGGATGAATACGGCTATGGAAGCAACAAATTGGAACCTGTACTCCCGATGGCTTTTCTTGACTTGGCTGGTTCAACCGGTGGTTACCGCGTTTGTGGTGCTCATTTTCGAGACGGTACCTGACGAATCGAAATATAACCTGCATTTCCTTCTAATTGTACTCGATGTTATACATTTGCTATATTTCCTCTCGGAATTCTATACAGTAAGTACTAAAATTCTTATATTTATTGGTCAGTTTTTTTTTTGTTTCTGTCCGTTAATCGATGTTTAAAGTCATTCTGTATGTATTCATTGCCCTTGTAACCAGTTTTTATTGTAATAAACTGTCAATGATTACTGGTTTATTAAAATGTTCTTCTTCTCCTTCATCAACCCATAGACGCCCACTGCAGGACATAGGCCTCTCCTAATAATGGTGCGGTTAGGGACGTCTCTCATCACGCTGGCCGAATGCGGGTGGTAGGAAGCGAGAACCTCGTTTGTGGGTTAACAGTGTGTACCACGAGCAAGTAAGGTTGCTTGGGTCCCGTGAGGTATTGTGTGGTACCCCTTACACCCCTGTATTAAAATCATGTATTGCTAATTTAAATCGAAAGCATTATTTTTTTATTTTTCTAAACCTAAGGTGCATGTATATCAAAGCTCATTAAATATATTTTTCAGGCAGAGTTAGCTGTTGTAGAAGGGAAATGCGTGATGACGATCTTGAAATATCGAAAACTGTTAAGCTGGACTTGTTACATCGACCTAATTTCTCTAATTGTGCCTTTACTTTCATTTGTAACTGACAACTGGATGTATCAGTTAGTGAGATTGTTAAGACTTAGATTATTGTACGATTTTCATGTATACTACTGCACAGGATTTCAGGTATTTAATAAACTACCTTACAGTTTTCTGGTAGTGTGGTTATATATTTTTATATAGCATGACATATAAATTTGTCTATAATTTCGATAATTATCCGTCCGGTGCAAAATGATTTAAGAAAGTATGTATAAATTGGAGGTAGCTTTCTGTTGCGAGAGAGTCTTAATAGAAATCACTGTTTCTGCTGTTAAACAGTAGTGTTTTAGCTAATGAAATTACTGCAGTAACGAAACATAACAGTATGGATTGGCCATACTAACGTACAGACAAATTTTAATATATTTTTAGAGCAGAGCGGCGCCCGTACTGTTGAAGATTTTGTCTGTAATTTTAATACTTCACGCGATGACTTGTGGTTGGATGATGGTTGCATGTAGAGGTATATTTCAAAATCTTATTTAATTTTTGTTAATTATTATTCTCATCAGCGGATAAACATCTACTACTAGACATAGGCCGCCTACAAAGAACTTATAGGAGAACTAAGGCCTCCCTAGGGATTGTTAGACTGAAGGGGCATTGGAAAGGGTACATAGCTCGAAAGACTGAAGGCCAATGGTAAAAATGTAAAATTCTCGAGTAGAAGCCGCGTAGGTATAAATGCAGTGCTGGAAGGCTTTCACAAGTTGGACCAACTGGTGAATTGTCGCGGGAAACCGCAGGATGCAGCAGAGCAGGACCGATTGAAGTGTTAAATGTGAACAAGGTTAATAATAAGTTGTTCCAACTAAAATTTTTCGTTTTTTTTATATTATTTTACTATAGCTCATTCCGAGGAATTATTTGTGCATTAACCAGCCAATTGGGACTAAGAAGTTCTTTTCGGTTTCCCACTTATCAAAAGTAGCTACTACATGTGAGTTTACCAGCTCAAAAATTTTTAGAAAGGATAGTTTTGTAGAATGCAAATTTAAAAATAAACCGTGTCTTTATTTTATTTTCTCTATGTTATAGTTTGTAAGAGTATTCCAAGCCTGATTTGTCGCGTGCAATTGCTCGATATGGATACCAAGGCCGTTATTTTTTTTTTGTATATTGTATTGACAAATGATTATTCTAATGTAATAATTCCTTACTTAAATTTTAGACAAAAAATTTCCGGTAGAAGTACCGGATATTCCGGATTATATTAACGATACTATTGATTATACCGAATGGGTTCTACCAAAAGACAAAAAAGGTGGAGGTAAGTACAACTCAAGATTTTGACTAAATCCTTATGTTATGAACTGAGATATACATTTCTTTGCTCCGCTCTTAGAAGATATTAAGGCTTCGGTGGTATTAAACTGTTAAAGGAATTATATGGAGTTAAGATATATCTTTTAAGGTTTAAAAGCTAAGAAATAGCCCTTCAAATGTTACAATTACCAGGACTCCAGCTTTATTCACAAAGAGAGAACTGATGCCATTTACCTTTTGCGCGATCGAAATGATTATTAGTGATTATCAGAAATCCAGGAAGGCGGTTATTTTTGGAATATATAGATTTCTTTTTGATATTTCCTTTTACTGGACAATTAGGCTCGGTCGAGATTGAACTCTAGCCGCTTCAACATTTATGGCTTGTACCTCACATCCTGGACTATTATAACAGCTGCAAAAAAAAAATTAATGTAGAAACTAATAATTAGGTGTGTTTTACAAATTCTTTTTTGTTTTGATTACAGGATGCGCGCGTATTACAAAAACTTACAAAGAGCATGATAAGATTCGATTTGGTTTTATCGTACCGAGAACCTGGATAGCGGACTACATCGTATCTATGAGTTATGTACTTGTTATGTATACTAGTACTGAAATGGAATCGGTAAGTTTTTACTGAAATAGTTTTTCTTGTTACTACGAGTATTTAAATAAATATTGCATGAAGTTGGCTCAGTTGGAAGAAAACAGAAATTTGTCTTAAATTTCAATTTAAACAGTTATTAACAACTTAAAAGATTATTTAGTAAATTTGATAGAAAATATTTTCAGGAGTTATAAAGTATGTACTAATTTTATGTTTAATATCTGCTTCATTGTAAACATCTTTTAATTAAACATCCCTAATATTTAATTACCTTCGTGTCGCAGTGACTGATTGCCTTGCAATACTAAAGATCTCTAGTTCAATTCTTAGGTAAAAGTTTAGACAATTTGATTAGTGATAGATTTTTATCGAACCTTAGTGTCAATTACCCTCATATAGCAAACACGTGTGCTTCATAATTCGCTCAAATAAAAGATTACTCGTATTTTCTTTCCAGGTGGTTTCTTTAAACCTGCAACAATTTTATTACAAAATTGTCATCAATATGGCGATATACCTTCTGAATATATGGATTCTAAGCATTGCGATTAGTGCTGTTTATACGAAACTCTACGACCAGTATAAATATGACTACCAGGTTGTAAAACTGCTTACATTCTTAAAACATATGGGTCTTTCGCCGAGTATGTTACAAGCGGTAGCGGATTATACAAAGCACTTGTGGCTAAGGCAAAGAGGTTATTATACAAAGTTATATATTTACTATGACCACAATTATTTTATTTTGCATTATATTTCTAAATAATTGGTACGATTTATCATTTTAATTGATGGTAAGTCTCTACATACTACTTTACTGTCTAGGTAGGTACCACCACGGCTCCTATTGCTACTGCCAAAGAGTAGTGTATAAATATTACCGTGTTCTGTAGTAAAGAGCGGTATACGAAGTATAATTACTGGAGTTAAAAGGCTTCCTATTTATGTCTCAAGACGATAAGTGTAATATGATGATGTGTATTTTATCTTTTTTATCATTATTTTTTATTTATAATCTTGCAATAGAATTGTAGTAATAGTGATGATTAGTTTAAAAATATTTGCTGTATCTCTTACTCTTCTTATTTTCGTACTGCTCAAGTAGACATAAACTTTGAGTAAATATTCTTTTTGAGATAAAGCGTTAACTCGACTGTTTATCAAAAAAATGTTTCTTATTATCAATAATAGTATACATATTATATCAATAAAAAAATGTTTCTTATTATCAATAATACTCAGTGGAGGTGGATCTCAGATGCCAGAGATCGTCTAGGTAGGTACCACCGCAGTTTCTATTTCTCTCTTTCTCTTAAAAAATACGGTCAAGGCCGCCAAGGCGAAGAACGCATTGTAATGCACTGTATACACTCTTAACTAGCGTCACGTTGTTACTTTGCCACTACCAGTTGCCTTTACTATAGTAAATTACTAATGAACAAATGATTGAAGGACCGATTGAAATAATTAATTAAAATTTAAGTAAAATGGATGAAAGTGTGTAATAAATAAAGTTATTAAATATTTTGTTTCAGGCAATTGGCTACCGGAGCTGGCGCAAAATGCTCCGCAGTGTCTACGGCAGGATATCTTCGGAGCGCTCTATCTTTACCACCTCCAGACACCTCCTCTATTACGGGACCTGCCTCATTATTTTATTCGGCAATTAGCCGCGAGGTTGAGTCGGGTCGTTATATTCCCTGGTATGTTGAAGTCGGTTACGGTATATTTGCTTATCCTGCCGCTTTAAACTTGTACATAAAATGATATCATTGATGATATCAACCGTGCTCCCAGCAGGCACGATTTTAAAACACGTTTGCGACATCATTATCGCAATAAATTTTTCTACCTATCACAATTTAATTTATTATATAATATAATTAATGTTTTTATTTTTCAAGTATATGTATGTATTATATGTATATATGTTTACTTTAACGTTTATTTGTCATCATCATCTCAGCCTATTGCAGTCCACTGCTGAACGTAGGCCTCTCCAATAGATTTCCAGCGCGACCGGTCC
>DWLS01000160.1:0-38333 GCA_018246255.1 Pachliopta kotzebuea | reverse complement strand
GTAACTATTCAGTTGTTTTTCGTTTATCAATAATTTTGCATTTATTTTTGTGTTTCAGTTATCGTATAGAAATATTATATAGTTATTGACTTTCTGTGTTCGTTCTGCTATCAGAGTTATTATTCAATAATTACTCATAATTGCATAAGAAATATTAGATAAACGAACGAAGAAATATATGCTAATAATAATGGCTATGATGTATAAACAAACGTAAAGCCTTTGTTTGCCAGTAATTAGGAGAGTGAAATAACGAAGGTGTGGCCAACGAATATGAGTCAATTAAAAGCAATTGCTATAATTATATCACTTTGTTTTACTATAAATATTTGACCTATTTTAGTTGCAGGTGTGGTAAATAAGTTTGAATATAGTCATCATCACTGTAAAGCCGACAAAGCCGGAAGAGCATCTCTACGACCTTGAAGTGAAAGTGAAAAAATTGTTCGAATAATCATTTTTTTATTGATATGCTGTTAATAACTTATAATAAATAACATTCAGGGCTAAGTAGGGAAGCTGCGTTTTGGAACGAATTTTGCATAATCAATGTCGCAAAAAATGGAAGAATGCCTTTTATTTAAATTTGTTAGCCGCACTCAGTGGTAAGCAATATGTCATAAAACCCATTACTATGAAAAGCTTAATCTATGTGTTTTATTACACAATAAAACGCATTAATATGTGGAAATTTATAGGTTTTATTAAAAAAATCTGACCTCTTTAATTCAATCACTATAATCACGGATATATATCCGGATAAGATCCTATTTCAGGGTATTCACAAAGAGAAGTTTCCTCCGTCGGAACTACGGGTACAATTTCGCACACTGCCGCAGTTTCGACAGCTTTGACTCCTATAAAGTTTCATCCCAAGGTGGGACTGGAGTTTCGTTCCCTTCAGTACAAATTGGCACAGAAAACACCTTGCACACCAACTCAAGGTAAATATATAGTAAACGTTGCCACCAAAACTAAAAAGTTGCCAAATCCGTTAATAATGGTTTTTAAAAAAAACCTGACACACTTTTTTATGCTGTACTGATTTCGGACATTATTACATCTCAAAACGAGTAGCGCAAAGTTACGCGGTGTATCATAATACCTAACTGGCGTTACATTTATATGAAAGGCCATTATAGTATATATAGTATAATAGTCATATATCATCGAAAGAAAGTGGAAAAAATGGTATTAGATTTTAATGTCAATTAATTCATGGGTATTTACAACAACAAACATTAGCTTAGCTTATTGTTGTAAAAGTTGTAATTTTTTTTTGATTAACAAAAAATATTTTTTGTTTGGGCATTGCTCAAAATCATCTTAAATAAAGAAGTAGCAAAATCCGAAAAATTATTAGCAACTGTTTCAACCTGTAATCATTACTAAAACTGATTGAAATATCTTAGTCTGAATCCTATCTGTATAAAAAATATCTTTTTTTGTGCTTGCTATACATTTTTTTTCTTATAACGAAAAATTAAGTAAACCTGATGTAAGATTTTGAATATGTCGTGTTTACGGTATAAACAAGCTTCTGGTTACTTTTGAAATTTTATTAAGGCAAGTAAAAAAGCTCACTGGCGCCTTACGGTTACTAGTTAAAACTAAAACTTTTACTAAGCAATCGTAGTATACGTACTTACCGCCAGGAGGTGCTGATGAATTTATTATTATTTAGAACCCTCATTTAAAAAAAAATTTAGGGAATTCTGCAAATATTTATTTCTGGTATATATCAAATTATTTGTTAAAAAATAAATTTTATGAAAATCATAATGATAAAAAACTTGTAGTTTAAATATATACCATACCACATCGTTAATTACCATTTAGTATAGGTGTAATTTTCTGCTGTTTTTACTTTTAAACCTTTCAGACCTGTCGTACACAATTGTACACATATAATATAAAAATAATTTTAAGTATTAATTTCACATTATTTGCAACTAAACCAGGCATTTTTTCAGATCGATTAGCGAAAATAAAAAAAATCTGGTCTGAAAGGGTTAAGCGAAACAGCTAGAGAAGAAAAAATACTTTATATTAAGTCTCACTTACTCCTAAAAAATGTTAACACTAAGTCTCGACACTCCTGTAATCTTGTAAACTAGCAAAAGATAAAACTTCTTTAAACAGGAATACAGAAATGTTCGTTCAAAAATGTTTCTTTGAAATCTATTTTGAATAAATGAATTTGACTTTGACTTTATATATTAAAGGCAGCAAGTAGATATGATGGACTATCATCTTGAAGACCTAAACCAGTTTTGGTTCTAATTTTAGATTAAAAAAATAATTAATAAAAAAAATCTCTAATCTAGTTTGGGACGAGAATATCTAAAAAACTTACGCCTGAGCTAAACTTCTTGAAGTAGATATTTACTTTTATTTTTCTAAGTAATGAATTAGAATCTAGTTATAGAATCATAGGGACAGTTGCAACTTTAGTCTTAACGTGGTCCTTTAAAACGTTTTTTTCTTCTAAGTGTGTGCTTTATATTTACTAACACCAAATTAAACATTGCAGTACTAATCTATTTATTTACTTCTCAAAGGGGAGTTAGTTCTCTTTGTCGACGCAGTGTACTTTTTACTTTTACTGTCCTATGAACAAACCCGCATTGTTTCTTAGTTTTTTGTCCTCGTGTGGCTTTGTTTTAATTCCTTTATAAAGTTTTTTAGAAATTATGTGCTAAGTGAAAATGTGGCTGTAAATGGAGAAGCGAGTTCGCTCTGAGTACTCTGGCCCTCATTTGCTGACAGTCGGAACACAGAAACGTTTACAATTTTCGTAATAAATAATAGAATTACGAAAATTAACGAAGTATATAGCGAAAAAGAGAAATAATTTTTTATAAAATGTACATCTTATCCATAATAAGATCATCTTCACTCTAAGTAAACCTTTGAACTGTTAACACAATGTAATTTAAGTGTTCTGCTATTTTGAAGATTATTAACTGGAAATTGACGAGGGTTAGGCATAAACCTAATTTAAATGGAAACTAGCAGGAGAGCAGGAATATAACCGTTCGATAATGTATCAGATTGTAATGCAAATGAGCAAAAGCCACTAAGTGTCATCTTGACAGAGCTCAGGCGAGATTAATAAGATTGGTTCCTTCATACCCTCTGCATGATTGAGATAAACTATGCTGTATAAACGTTTATTCTGATATGAATTTAAATTTGATGTGGTAAATTAATTAAAAAAAAATTAAAACTGTAAAAAATAATGCTTGGCTTTACAAAATGTCATAGTCTGAATTTTTTTATTAAATTAAATACTATTTAACATATGAATTATAATTAATATTAAGTACTTCAGTGTGCATATACTTGACAAAAAATAAATCCTGATTCATTCACTCTTTTTTGGTTGCATGATGCCCCAAAATACTACGTCTATCATATTTCCAGAAAAATTCTCCGTTGTATCCTCGCTGTGCTGTAACAAATACGAAACTACTTTGTATCTGTCATCCACTCCGGTCTCGCTTAGTAAACAATTTAAGAGGAAGGGGCTCCTTCAAAGCTTGCAAACCCTAAGACCCTGTTAGCCGTCTTCTATAATAGATAAAGGTTACCATAGTCCTGTTCTTTAGATAATATTGTGACTCAATCGTCGTATAAACGTCTTTATTATATCGTTGTTTAGTCAATAATATTATACTAGTATTCTATGAAGACGTATGTAAGCGAAACTATCGTTGTTTCTAAGATAAAACCAATTGTTTCAATAAACTTTTTGGACTTTACAACTGTTGTATTTATGATACAAATTCCCTTTATACGTTACTGCAATTCTATGAGAACGTTAAATACGATTCTTATAACGAACGTATAAACTCTTTTAATGGACCGTCGATGATCGATTGTTAACATGTAAATTTAACTAATTTTTCCAAATTTTTATAAGATTGCTTTAACATGTCATAGTGTTTTAAAAGATTGCTGTACACGCCTGTAACTGGCTTACATATCAGTACCTATTCTTATAATTGTTAATTTTAAGTTTGAATATTTTGTATGTATTGCTGTTGGTGTGTTTAAATAAATAAATAGATAAAAAAAAATCAAGTATTCTGAATAATGATACTTAGCTACAAGACAATATTATAACAAAGACGGAGGAAGAATAGATATGTTCCATTATAAGCAGAAATTACCAAACCTTTTAGACCTTTTTAATTGTATATTCGGCCATGTAATCGTAAGAATACGATATAATGTAATAAGAAAATCTTTCGAAATAAAAGGTGATGAACAAAACAATATTGAAGATTACGATCGAAGTCGAAATGGAAGCCATGGAAATTGATTGTTAGTTGTTTGGGTAACTATTGTAATTAAAGAAGGTACAATTTTCGTTTTCCACCTAAATAACAATGATTGACAGAAAGTTCGAAACGATAACAAAGAAACAATCAAAACCAATTGAAACTTAAATTTGATCTAAACTTTTCACGGATACCTACATTATTGCCTTTAAAATAAAAGCAATGCATTTATAGCAGAGCTTTAAAAGCTGAGGTATTTTTCGTGCATTGCTTTTAGTTTAATGAATATTGCCACGAGAAGGGTCCGTGGCTCTATAAAAGTTACATTCAATAAAAGTATAGAATTAAAAACACTTTTTATCATTTTTATTCATCCTCATAGAGAGTATTTGTGTTAAACAAGATCATACTTAAAAGTTTACGATTGATTTGCTTTTAATTGTATTAACGGCATGTTAAATGAGATTTTTAATGTCCCTTTTACTCTTACCGTATATGAAAATTTAAAAAATAAAATGTAAAATATAAGCTCAAACTAAACATACTGCAATTTTTATAATATTGCATTTTTTAACATGTAGGAAGAAGCAATTATATTAAAAAATAATCTTAATTAAATAAAAAAAATGTTTGTTCTTTCAGTTTAATTAAAGAAATCTTCCCAAAAATAGTCGTTTTAACAAAATACTACTAAAACCTTATAAGAAAATATATATCTTAAATAACTACAATGAAATCACAGCTTTGTTTAATCTTGGAAGATTAAGAGTGCAAAGTATTAAAGTACCTTTTAGCTTTCACCTCCCTTAATATACGTAAAATGGAAACAAAATATTATTTCACTTTTCACCTCAAAAGATAATGCGTTGTGGTAAAAGCCTGAAAAAGCTTTCCAGTGTTTCTCAACTTAAACTTAAGTTGGCTCCTTATAAATATAAATAAAATTGCGAAATCTTGCAAGCGAGAAATGTCAAATTGAATAAAGAAATGTGGCACAAAACATTTCTTAAATGTTGTATTTGAGAAGCAATATTATAAAATACAAGGTAGATTTAATAAGTGTTTAATAATTTATATATACGCTATATAAAGACTATGTAATACAAAAACTACTAAAACAGTTTTGAAGATAACTGCACTAATTAACTTAAAAAATATTTTTATAATTTTCTTATTTAAACAGATAAGTTACAACTCATGATTAGCATAATATTTACATACATTCGAATAGTTTAATCATTTGCTACAAATTTCATTACTACAACAAGATGTATAACTACCACAAAAAGCAATAAAAATTTGAAAATTGTTGAATCAAATGACTGAATTATTAACATGTAAACTTTAACAATAAATTACTACATAGGCCATTAAATACAGACCTTATATTACATCATTACAAACTCGTATAAAGAAAAACATTTAGATCTAAAAGGTGGCACAGACTTTTGACTTTGTGTCGATGATGGAAAACTTAAATTACCTTAGCGCTATTACACATATTTCTTAAAGACTAACAAAACAATGTATTTCCTACATAAAACATTAAAGAACGAATACAAAACCAATACATACTTTATTACTCATCATCACCACGTTAGTTTTTTACCACATCTAAACATATGTAAGTCTATTCGCATTATCCTAATTTAACATAAAATTCTATAAAGTTATAAACGAAGCGTCTTAAAGATAAGTTCAATTAAATTATCTTCTTAAGACTTGTTTTTTAATTTCAGAATAACTAACAAGACATCTTAAGCACTTTACTCCAGTTTCTAAATTAATTTCCATTCCTTACTTTATTAACATTAAAACATACTTTCTTGTTAGTTTGCCTGTCTGATTAATATGACTATTTTACTTTAGTTCTTTCACTATTACAACTATATATACTTTAAATGTATAAAAAAATCATAGCAATGAATTATTAATCATAATGGTTTATGTACTTCCTGGATATTTACCCTTAAGGCTTTAATTCTGCAATCATAATAGTGTACTGTATGTTTAAAGAACAACAAGGATTATCCTTTTCATTTAAGGGGTATAAATTGAAAAAAAAATTAAATAATTACTCGGCGTAAAAGTGATTTAGTCATGTAATTATCTCTTGCGTATTTAACGTCTACAAAATTAAAAACTAATTGCGATTTATGGTCGAACAATTTACTTAATGGATTTATTCACTGCGAAAGACTTAGCTCAACAAAATTTCATTACGCTAAAAGCGACGCACGGAAATACTCTCAAATTCTAAGAAGATATAAAAAGTGTTAAAATCAAATTACCATCCTCCTTTAGAACTACTCTAAATAATTATAAAACTCCATTGAAATTTTAATGAATTATATTTCATTCCTTACGTATAAAATGTTAGCACGCGAAAGTTAGTTTGTAAAGCATTATAAACTTAATTACAGACAAAACTAGCTTTTCTTCTAATTATAGACCTCTAACAAAGTTATATCAGTTTCATACTGTTAAGGGTGTGAGGGGTCCCACAAAACATCTCACGGGGAGCCATGCCAATCTCACCTTCTCGTGGTGCGCCTTGCAAATCAACAACCAAGCTTTGGCTCCTCACCAACCCGTATTGGACCAGCGTAGTGGAAGAAGAGCTAAATCTCTCCATTACTGGAGAGACCTATGTCCAGTTGTAGGCATATATCGGCTGATGATGATTACTGTTAATAGATTATGAAATAATCCCTTTAATTATCACATACATACTTGAAATTTCATGCAGCTTACTGTTTCATTATAACTACAACTTTTTTAAATTTTTATTAACCTGCCTTCATTACTATTGCAAAACAGAGACATCTTTACACCAAAACAACAAATTGGTCAAATGTTTACTTAACAGGCATAGTTGAAAAACTAAGACCTTGTATTTATGTAACATGTAATATATTTATATAATTTTTTTCTTTACCTAACACATGCCTTGAATAATGATCTAAGAAAAGGGTAAACAACGAAAACAAGACATTCCTCCCTGAAGGTGTTTGTCACGTAATATACCAATTTGGTAAACATTTCGCAAGGTTTTTGTTTCATATTTTTTTCAGAGCTTACCCAAAAAGCTTTTTGTATGGTTGATCTCGCTTTCAGAAAGTTATAAAAATAGTTTATACTGCAATACGTATTTTTGCGGACTGGCTACTGTAAGGAAACTTTACTGTGTTTTAACTTTGGTTTATCAAAATAATTGGTTTGTTTCAATGAAATATTTTAGTGCTTTCCTAAATTATCACCATTTGTTAATTAATAGCGTAGTCTGTAGTTATAAAAGGTAGCCCAGTAACAGCCTACATACCTTTTCTTAAATACTCAATTTTTGTACGGGAACACTAAGTTGTTCCAATCCTTTGCTGTTCATGTCAAAAACATGAACCTAAAATTCTTAAGATTTATGTAAGTAAAACTGCATAGAGAGACATTACGCATATATGTTTTGGCTAATACATTTTTTTTATTTTATAATAAAAAAAAAGGTTTTTGCGGAACATCTTTCCAGAGATCAATGTCCAATAATCGACGTACATTAGTCAAGATGATGATAATAGCAAAAATTATTTTAAAATATCTAAGAATTTACTTGAAAAAGTAGAGTTCTTATACTTCTTATATTTTTCGAGTTAATGATTTTAAACTACAGTTATTTACTATCATTTCACTTTAATTTAAACGTTTCTCTGGTATATAGAAGATATAATTATTCTCAAGGGAATTGTTACTAATTTTGATTAATGAACTTATTTTTTTGTGAACTGTAAAGCGTTTTATTCAAGAAACTTTTAGTGTATAATATTTCATTCGTTTAGATTTTATAAACAAGTGTATCTGCTTTATTAATATCAGATGTGCACAACAACGTTCTTGCTTTATTACATATTCAAATAGCATGGTCAAGTAGCATAACATACTCTAATAAAGCAGCGGCAGTGTTCTTCAGTCGAGTGGTGTTAGAAGCGACCCCTGCGCTCCCACACAGTTTTTAGAGGTCTATTTTGGTACGGCGATGTACTACAATTTTATAAAATATAAACAAAAAGATTATCAACCATGAACTATAGTTAAACGTAAATATATAATATTATAAACTAACTGTAGTAATTGCTTATTTTTTTAAAGTTATACCAATGTTTTATAAAAATTTTATGTTACTTTTCAAATAAGGCTGTGATATCTTGTGCTTCTGATGCTTAAAATTTTATCTATTATTAGTAAGATTATTGTTATCTAATTTAACTTAACATGACAAGAAGATTACAAGAAATTTAATTTAAGATAACAAGAAATTTAATTTAACAATAAGTGGATATTTATTTCCAAATAAATAAATGAACAAGATAACGTTATAAGAAATGTTATAAAAAAAATTAAACTGGATTTAAAAAAGAAATTAAACTGTTAAAAATTCTTTCTTCATATCAAGCCAGTAATTTTACAAACACTTCCAGGTGACGTTAATAGTATACTTGATGACCAATATATGTATGTACGACTGGTTAGTAACAGAGCATAGCGCTTATTTTGAAAGAAGAAGAAGAAAAAAGATTGACTTGGGAGGCAACGGCGTAGCTCTCTCGCATGTCGGCTACCAAATGAAGAAAAACGTGTTTTTAAATTAACATTAATTAAACGAGCAGTATATACAAAAAAGTGTTTAAAAATCATATCCCCCCTCCCCACTTGTATATAATACGTTACTTTTTAATGTTAGGTAATATTATTTGTAATATATTACCTCATACAGATGAGCACAATAACGTGTATTTTACATCATCTTATCTATCGTCATTTTGTTTGCGTTGGTGTATAACTTTCCAACAGGTAAAAGTCCTGTTTATCTCATCGCTTCGTGAAGTAAAAAAATACAGCAGCACATTGCCTTCAACGTTTTTAGACGTAAAGAAAGTATAGTTGAGTGAAAGTTTTGTTGTACTAGAGTCTACACCACCCTTGAAAAAGGAGAATAGTAATATTCGCACACATTTTGATTTTAAGGTATTGATTCTACACTATCACCAATCTAAACGGTCTCCAGTATCGGAGATTAGAAAGAACTTTAATCACTGAATTAGAAATACGTCCAAAAAAACTATATACTGTAATGACGAAACATTAATTTTAGACAAATTTTGTATGAACATGGAACAAAACCACCTAACCCGTTTAACTATCTCAGACGTTTTCGTTTGTTACACTTTTAGATCCAAACCAATTATTGACTTCCACAAATATCTGTACATTTCTTGTTTTCTTGTTCAAGTGTACTTGTAGGTAGATATATACCTCATTCTCGTAAACATCCTGTTTTGTCGTGAAACGAAAAACATTTATTTTTAGAAATAAATTTATTATTTACCTTGGTCCAAATAAGTATATTTTATCGTCAAACTTTACCATTGCTTTTAATTATATACTAACTTTTACCTTATTGAATATATAGTGGACAATTTTTTACTTTACAACATAAAATACAAACCACATGCTTTATATTTTGTGTTTCAAATGTTTTCTTTAACGTTATATATAATACATACATCTAAAATGCATTACTTTAGATTTTATGAAGTTAGATAAAGTTGACATTTGCAATGTGTGATAACAAGTATTACCTGTTTTCTTATCGATATACATACTATACATACTTATAATTATAACGTTTATTAATTATTACTAATTGCGGTTTACTTTGTGTTTACTAGAAAATTTAATTATTTCACGCTAAAATGATAGAGAACCTTTAACCAGAACTGTTTAACGGGTGTAAGATACATTCGAAGACAAAGGAATTCATACAAGTGATTTTAATTAAGTTACATAATCATCAAACGAAATGCTTAACATAGTGTTAACATAATTTAGTTAACGACATTGCCGGTGAGAATTTTTACTGATTATTAATCGACTGTTCAACATGATAATCATGTAAGAAATACGTTACTTAAATTGTTTTAAGTGACAGAATATCTCGCATGTCACCTATATATCTATAAATATGTAATCAAATTCCTTTAACAAAGAGTTTCAAATGTGATTATAGTACTTTAAGCTATTATTTTTAAAAGTTTACCGCAGGCCTAAAATAAATATTTAAAGTATTGTTTGATTTATTAAAAATTTCTTACCAATATAAAAGTATACCGATATCTCGGCAGTAAATCAAAAATTTAATTCAAAACACAGGTAAGTCGAAATTGGCTTGTCGTTTACGGTATAAAGTACGCTCAAGCACGAGAGATAAAATTATAAATTTTGTCATAAATTTACAGTATTCGTATTCAGTATATTTACATTAATTATATAAATTACGAATTCATCTCTTTAACGACCTTTTTGCTATTATACAACGTTACCTTTTTACTTTTTTTTCAATGATAGATATTAATATCTTGTCTATAGTTTGTATAAGTAATCCAGATGTTAATTAACCAATGTTTAAAGTGACTTCGCTTTGTTTTATTCCCTCTTTAATACGCCAAGTCTCTTTGAGACCATTATCAAGTACTTCTAATCGTTTTGTTGTACAAATGTTCTCTGTCATTTTTGCCCAATTAGCATGATGGCAGACATCTTTCCTGGCTTTGTATAACGACCTTTACTTTCAGACAATTATAAAACTACCGCAAAAGAATTTAAAAATAGTTGATAATATATTGTTATTGTTGCTACATTATCATAAATTATTAATTTATTAACTAAGATATTAGTTTCTTTTAAAAAAAACATCAAACTTTGAATGCAAACATCATCATTACAACCATTGCTGAACATATGCGTAATGGGATGTTTTTTATTTTTGCGCCTCATATGATCTGTAATAAATAAAAATGTTGTGCCGAACTACAAAAACATCTTCCACCCTTTATAAGGAAAAAAAAATTATATAGACTTACTTCTGATCTCCAATATTTATTGATTGTAAACCGTACCCCGTACCTTTTAAGATTGTAATCTTCTTAAACATTCAAATATTAACTATTGTTAAATTCCGTTTCCGGTTATTCAACAGTGAAATAATAATCGATTATATGATTATTGGATGAATAACAAATATTTAATCATACAATATCTCGATAAGAAAGATTAAGGTGGAGCGGAAATGAGAAACCCGCCCGATTTTCTCTAGATGTTTTCAGAAATATGTATTAAAATTTGGAACAGTCATGTTTACAATAGAAGGTAAAAAACAAATTTAGTTCATTAATACCACAGATTCCTATTTGCTAAATTTTAAAAACATTACATTGGGAGACAAACAGTTGTTTGAAAAGTTTATAAATCAATTTTATTACAATTTAGCGTAATGATGGAGAAGGTAAAAGTTTTGTTATATTTTTTTGGCATGATCTATAACCTTGCTTCATTAACTACAAATTAGTTTGTATAACTAAATTTTTTTAAAATGTTGGAATAGCAAAATTTTAATTAAAAGGAAGTAGTCAAACATAAGAGCAGCTTTTAACTTTACTCAACACTAAATTTCATGATGGTGCTTGAAAGAGTCATACGACATATGAATAAGGTACTTAGTAGTACTCCAGTGGTTTAGTAGGTACTCCAAATAAACGTTTTCTTCTCATTGACTCCTTAAGAACAAACTCAGGGTTTGATTTTGTTTCTTGTAGTCCCAAAATAATTACTGGAAACTTACAGAAATTGACAAAACTGATAAGCAATATCCTCCGCTATTTTGTAAATTCATTATTACTTTCTGTTTGCTCAAAATAAGTATTATATTAAGATTTTAATTAAAACAGACTCTAGATTTTCTAATTTATTCGACACGAACAAAAGCTTAACAATTATGCATAATTTCATTTAGTACTAATTCCAAAAAATAGAAAATAATAAATTTGTAGCAAAAACGGACATTTTTATGAAATTATACGTTGAGTACGAAATAAAATTGTCTTTTTCAGCGAGGTTCAACAAAGGTAATTGTCATTAAGCTTAATTAATTGAAGTCTCTTTTCCAACATTTTGTATATTACTCTAGTTAGGTAAAATAAAATATTAATAACCTATTTATACTGGATCTGGGTACAGTCTTATTCAGGAATCAAGTTAATTATATATTTTTATGTACAAATTTTACTCATTTTTTGTTAAAAATCATTCTACAAAAACTTAAAGTTTGATGATTACAGTCATGAAAGAACTATTTAACATGATATCTCATGACATTCAAAGATCAAAAACCTCAAACTAATCGAAACTAAACCTAAGTTTATCGCATGTAAAGCAAAGCATACCGGAGAGAAATTCTTGCGGTGATGCTTCATATAATCTGATCGCAGCGCAAAGCCTTCATCTAGGCTGATTAATAATATATAATTTATATAATACAAAAGAATGGTTATACGACCCAAAGCTTATAGTTAAAAAAATTTTAAACACTTTCTTTGTACATATAATTACAACTACTTATATTTTCCATTAGGTTTCATTATTTGACATTACTTATGTATTAATTTAGCATTTTTGGATACATCTTCTCTTAAATTATAAAGAAGAAATTAGATAATAATGATAGTAAAAACTATTCATGAGGTCTTATCATTATAATCATTAAAATCTTTACGTTAGAGAAAGAAACAAATATTAACTGATGAATTGTTTTGTAAAGATAATTTAAAAAATACAAAATTACATATAAATGTTTAAACGGACAATAATTACACACATTTTAGCTATCGTATCTGCGCACGGCACTATATTTCATGATTAAAACGAATTTGTAATGTGTTATAATTTACTTACTCTGTTTTAAAATTTAAAACACCAGTATGTAGAAATCTTCTATTAAAAAACAAAATGTTATTATTTTTATTGGTTTAACCACATAGCTATAAATCTTCCATAACTTCTTAAATATTCTCGACTTTTTAAATTATAATACATACATAACCATAATCACCATTTCAATCTATTGTTACATATGTCCATTACAGTATGATATTAATAAAAATGTCATAACTACTCTGAGTTGTTCGGTTTTAAGAAACTTAGTAACTTTTCACTATAAGCGAAAGTTCTTATAGTAACATTAGGTACATCGTCATCATGAGGTGCCTCTTCAGTGCCTTTTAAACGAAAACACATTTATATTTGAAGACTACTTGGCAGCAGAAACGGATATGAAAAGAAGTGTGACATAATTTTACATGATGACGAGCTTGACTTCGATTAAAACTGGCTTCAAAATTCTCTGCCGCTTATAATAGCCAGCAATACTGTTATAGCAGAACGAGTATGTGAGGGTGTTAACTTCTCAGCATACGTCGACAGAATCGAATCGGGACCACCCCGTTAAAAGACAAACGTGTTTCCTTCACCAAAGGTTAAACTCAATGTGGATCGATCTTATGTAATATAACGCTGAAATCCACTGTACTTACAATCGAACTACACAAAAACAATATAAACTGTTTTGTCATTGTCAATAAAAACCCATTTTAGTTGTGTAAGTTGTTTTTTGATGAAGAGTTCTCGTGTAGACAAATGATTGTATGATTCCTTTGTACAAAAATCTTAAGAAGTAAATATTTCTATCAACGCTTGCGTGCAATCAAAACTTACAAAGTAGTTATTCTACAGAAGTCTTGGATTGTTCGTGATTTAAATTCCCTTCATTTGAAACTTTCATATTTATAACTCGTAATGAATTCACTGTGTCTGTTGCTCAGTAACAAAGCGTCTAATTTGTATCAACGAAATCTAGGATTCGACACATAGAAGACGTTGCTAAAAAAAAGGAATAAAGAATCTATCAAAATGACAAAAAAGTTATTGATATGAAGGTGCATTATTGAAACCTTGCCGAATAGTAACTAGAAGTCGGCAAGACTCAAGGAATAAAAAATTTGATAAATATTAACAGTAATCTATCAAACAAAAATCGCAATAATAATTAAGTGTTAAAATTGGTTCGCGTACAATTTTTGTGAAAGCTACTTTGTACAAAATTATATTCCACTTCTTAGAAGTTACTCGTCCTAACAAAATTTCATTAAAACTTTTAATTAATTCTAGATTGGCTGCTATGATAGAGTTCAACATAAAAGTCAGCAGGTTGTATGTCTTTGTACTTATTTTAGTAAACCTAATAATTTATATCCTGTCAATGCACACCATACACATGTAGTAAATATATGGCAAATTTAACTTTTTCGGATTTACACTATAAATTAAGAGTTACTACAATTTCCTAAATTATTCCTTTCAAAGATTACTTTTATTCACAATTCTAACTCAACATAAGGCTGCAGATGAGGCAGCAAAACGTGCTCAGCCATGATACTCTAATATGATGACTACTGGAAAATAGCAACACTCTTATAGCAGTGGATTTACAATACGATAGTAGCTAGCCAGGAGGGTTCCGAAAGCTTTACTAGCAACCAAACTCCTCAATATGTGGCGTCACGGAAGCTGTTAAACTCATCCACTTGTCATTAGACTGATGGGAATGCAAACGATTATCTACTAGTATTATCTTCATAGAAGAAGACTTGGCTTATGACGGGAAATGGACTGGGTTATTATGTTATAAAATATTGCCGCTTATGATGCATAACAGAATATATATCAATAAACACTAAACATCTACCGCAATTTGATGACAATAATTATTTATGTTTTACGAAACATAAAACGTTATCTAGCTCTTATCATTTTTAATGTGCGATATAAATTATACATGACCCAAATTCAATAAAGAAAATTTATTATTTTATCCGCCGTTTTAGGGAATATTTTATTACATGAAGTCAAACCAATTTACCTCACCTGTTTCCCATGCTACATTACAATATTAAACAGAAATTTCATTATTTTTGACGAGACCATAATAAATATAATAAAGAAGTACCCCTCTTTTATATTTAACGAGATAGACGGCGTCGGTTATATAATATGTTTAATTTGATGGTTTTTTGTACCTTACATTTAGTGAATAGAGAAAAATTTATAACATGTTTTCGTTATTACTACTTGTAATCCGTCGTCAAATTTCAACTACCTTTTCATTAACGTAAAGAATTTATTTATTGTTCATGAATACATTTAATTTTTCTACTTTTTCTGAGACCAACGCGATGCTAATTTCTGGCTATTCTACTTTAAAAACATTTAACATGCAAAAATACGCAGCTATTTTCTATCTTTTATTTTTCTTCTCCTTAACATGCCTCTCCGACTAGCGGAGGTTGGCGGTTAGTTCATCATATTTTACCCCATCTCTTGCGAGACCAAACAGTTCGGCCGCACTTGCAATTCCAGTCCCCTCCTTGATATTTTATAATTGACCATAATACCAAAGCAGCATAAAATCTTAATAACTACCACTATAGGATGATTTAAGTTATTATTCAGCGCGTTCGTATCCTGTTTCGTGACGAGCAGCCGTTATGACAATGATCTCAAAAATATGGTAAACGACGACGAGTGTTTTTGAACTAGAGATAATTTGGACTTTTGTAAAAAGTTTGTTTTTTTTATTTTTCAGTTTCTCTTTTGCAAATTACTACTCTTTTGTAAATTAAAGAAATATATTTAACTTCTTCATGAAAGCTTTTATATAAATAAAAAGGTTTGTTGTTATATTATTAGCAGTACAATAAAGTTATTTATTGTCATCAAAGAATCTTATGTAATCTTAAAATATCCTTATACTGTAATAATCCACAGCATTTGCGGTAAGTAATTATAGAAGTTTTTTAAAGCAGAATGTTGAACTGGATCTGCTTCTTCGTGTAGCATCATACAAATGAAACAATATGGCGGAAACTCTACGACGAATGAAGTAATATTTAAAGTCAAGAGACACTTGACTGCCACAGCGGCACAAAGAATACGTTAAGAGCCTTGCGCCAAAGCTACAGTTATTAAAATTTTTCGTTTTAAATTCGCATTTTTGTTCCTGCAATTATATTGTTGACTACTATTACACTAAAAATATTTAATTTTTATTTCATCGGGAGAAACCTTTTAACAACTTATCCGCCTTGTGGAAATCAATTCTGCGGAAAAACTAAATACTTTTCTACCTTTTTTTATAAAGGCAATAAACATCTTGTTCACAATGTGATAAGTATTTTTATGTATTTTCTAAAGATACCACTGCCACAAAAATTGTTTCGTTATTTTTGTTTACGCAATTAGTATAAACAGAAGTAAAATAAATACTTTTAAATCTTCGAAATAATTTATAAGAACTGATAACAAAACAAGAAAAACATTAATTAAATAAAATTTATCGTACATTCAGCTCCTTAACGTTACCTTTATCGTTTTTTACAAATCTGTATATTTACAGGTAGATACTTAATTCAGAGCACATTTTTAAAAAACAAATAAGGAATGGCTTATTTAACTTATTAAAAACAAGTGGAAAATATGAGGAATAAACGGTGGATACACAAAGAGGTCCTTAATTTGTTAATTAGTACTTTGTGTTCGTATATATCGTTATGATCCTCTGAGTTCCATTCTAAAACGTACATAAAACAACACTAAAAATAGTAAGCTTTTAACAATTGTATGATTTCAGTAACTCTTTTCAAAATGGCTTTTTAGTTATTCTAGTTCTCGTCCGTTACGGTGGATGTGATTTTTTTTGTGTTATAATATTTCTTATACTCAGATAAAGAATTAGAACAGGGTCAGTAACAAAAGAATAATAGAAAACCTGTAATGTGATATCGTTTTGCAAAATATCAACCAATTACAAGAAATATTTAAATTTTTCTGTTAATTGGAACATAATATACAAATTATTAACGAAGGTTGACAGAACATTGCAGAGCGGAGAGCTCGTCACAGGAAGCCAAGTTAAAATTTAATGAACAAAGCTCCGTCCAGCCGTGACCCAGTTCTCTGTTTCACGTATTAAAATTTCCAACTTTAATGTACTTAAATGCATTGTTTGTTATTTATGATTACATTTCGGTTATTTTTGTTTAATTTCAAAATCCATTATACATTATACCAAAGCTTTCGCCTTTATTTACTCATCAAAAACTTTTAAAGAGTATGGACAGGGAAAACTGTGTACGTAGTAGATGATACTGCATAGTTGCGAGTCCTCCAATTTAGTTTTAAACAACATAATCTTTCATGTCTAAACTTCAAATTATTTTATTTGTTAATAATAACCAATAAACGTGGCAGTTCCGAAATTTGTTATTAAAAAAAATGTAATATATGTGTTTTATTTAAAATGCATTGAGGCAATCACGATGTTGTTGTTTGTTGTTACTTTGTTTTATATCCAGTGCAGAAGTTTCAATGAAATTGGTATGTATTATCATGATTTCTATAAAAGTCAAACACCTATATTTACTATTCAAACGTAAATTATTTATACACCCTTTTGTTATAAACTCCTCTTGAGGTTCAGATCAAGCTTTAGTAGTTAGTATTGACATTAATTGAGTTTACTCAGCTAATACGCCGGAGCTTCACAAACTGTATGTATTTTAACATCGTATGGAAACTTTGTAATGTGTATTAATAATTTTATATACTTCGGTTTTGATTTATTTATATAATCATTAATAGGAAAGAAAATCGCCATTGTTTAAAATAACGAGCAGACAACTTATCCTTTTGATTAACAGAAAGCAGTTCACAAAGATTTTTTCCTTACAAAAATCATATTAAACAAATATATTCTTGGCTATAAAATATAGTATAAATATGTTATAAACTCTTCACTTCAATATTTTTTTTTTAAATGATATGTTAAAAAGAATTTCAGTTATTCTCAACTATTACTATATTTATTAAAGGACAATATAATTGTTGTTTCGTAAACGTGGAAACTAACAAAAATGCATTAAACCTTAAAATATACGCGAGTCGTCCGTGCGCGTGTCCCACGCAGTTGTGTCTTTGCATTATTAATACTACACTCAAAAATTAGCCGAGTCAAAACACGAAGCGAGGCTCTTGCTCTTTTGTAGGAACATTGATACGCTTTTTACTCACTTTCTTTACGTGGGTTTCCTTATTCTACTTTCACATCCGAGAAGAAATGCATCAGCAAACACAACAGTAAGAAGAAATAACTTCAATTAGTATAGTACAGAAATACGACAAATTGTGTACATATTGTAAATAGTTCATTTAAAATTTTTAAATATTACATATTCATTTCCTTTAAATTTTTTTTAGACGTGGCGATGCGTCGAGCATGTTGTTTGGCTGATGATAAGTGATGCACTTATCTGTTACAACGTAGCACTCCTTAAGGTGATACACAGCACTTTATTGCGCTCTTCGCAAATAGGCGCTATAGAGTGGCACCTACCAGAACATAATAATTTAGTTAAATAATAATAACCTTCTTATTAATGATGAAGAATATATGAAATATTGACTTAATTATTATTGCCATAGATATTCCTGTCCATAGTATTTATAGTTAAAGAATTATTATGTATAATTTTTTTTTTGTTATCATTATATTGAAAATTAATCGATTACTACAAAGTAATACTTGCTTTTCACTATAAGTCTTAAAAGCAGTATAATATATAAAAAATAATACTTTTTATAAACAATATATACATGGTTCTTACTAGACAAAGTTCATTACCTCTTTTTCATTATTTCTCATTAATCATACAGCATTTCTGAGTCAAAACATAAAATAGTACTTCATATAAGGTTGGCATTACAAAGGTAGCGGGTGTTGTGGATAGCATAATTCAGTCCTTGAAAAGAACTATGCCAGTATAGCGTTAGAAAAGCCGCGGTTGTGTTCCGGAAAAATATCCTGTGACCTCTCCAAAGGCTGAGGACATCCACCGAATAGGCTTTAGTAGAACAAAATCCCCATGTATCCTTGTTATCCCATCAGAAGGCAAGGTGTCTTTACAAAGATTCCCCCACCCAAAATGCAATTGCAATCAAACTAAGACTAGCAAAATTATTGGAGCTGTTGTAAATTACAATAAATGAAAAAATCTTTCGTTAATCTACTTGTTATAACATCAAAGCAAAAGAAAAAATAATACATGGCAATAGTGTATAATATATTTATGTATTTAATACACTTTCAATTATGAAACATAGGAAAGCGACATGTCTTACAATATTGGCGAACTACTTAATGAGTTAACTTGGTAACATTTGTAGATCAACCAAAACTTTCAGGACTAAGAACTTCCACGAAAGATCTATCTCCTCGCAAGAATTTTGTATTAATGTAATTAAAAGTTTCAACGTTATGCAGTGAAATCGTACAATAATAGCAGTTACATCTCTAAGAGTTCATAATTTTTCCTTTTCCGTTAGAGTTTTGAGAAGGTCCCATTTCAAGGCCATAGCGATCCATGTACAATATATATTATCTATATACATGATTTGTTAAGAAAAAACCGCAGAATCTTAACTTTAATTTCAGATTATGTTAAGGACGTTAAAGCGTACTCACAAAAATACTTTCAATTATATTTTGATAACCAGAACATACACAGAGACAGAACAGATTTACAACACATGGTATTAGGTAGACAGACGGGTTTGAAAAAACGTTACCAGCCACTCCATGTACAATACTCTGCCCCATAATAAAAGCTTGACATTGCATATTTATTTTAATTCGAGGACACATTCACCTGATGGTAAGAGATACGCTTGCCGAAAACAAAATGGCGTTTGTAAAGAATATACACATTGCACCACATTGCGCTCAACACCTTGAGACTTGTGGTGCAAAGTCTCATTACATTAATTTCTTTATTTATTTATTGTACACACAAGAAGACAAAAATATAAAAATACATAGGTGAGAGAAAATTACAACGGTGAGCTTAACCCTAAAAGAGTTTTCTTACAGCAGACCTGAGAAAAAAGTAAATTTCTCTAGCGCCAACGCCCTTCAAACTGGAACACAGTAATTATTTACATAGTACGGTTTGTTAATTGCAATAGGAGCTGTGGTGGTACCTACCTAGATAATCCTGTAACAGAGACCTGCCACAAGTAAAGGTTAGTCACATCCAGCTATAGTAGTCGGGTAATAACATGTTATCTGCTCAAAGTTCAGAAGACTGTATAAATTTGTAGGAAATGTTTAATTTGGGAAAAGAAACAAAAAATATCAGTTAATTATTGGTATTCCCAACGTGGGGAAATGTTAATTAACGTAATCTCCGAAGGACGCCGGCAGCAAGTTCATTTAAACTTGCGGCAATAATCCAGCTTACATTCACTAAGCTTAATTATATTTCAAATAAAACTTATCATCATCAAGTGATACGAATTGAGATCACTGTTTTGTAACAAATGTCACTATGTGTTAAAAAAAAATCAAAAACATGGATTTTTTAACTTATATTTACTATACAAAAACTTTATTGTTTTTATTTCCTACAATAAAAAAAAATACCGCGAAAAATTTAACAGAATACTTATGAATATACTCTACTAGTAATCTCTTAATAATATAGAATTTTGTTTTAAGAAGAAGCAACCATAAAACCAAATTAATTACCTAATGGTAACCTAGTATTGGTTGCACTAGTTGGTATAACTCTACGCCATGTTGTGTTGGTGATTTGGGCACGTAAGGTTTTGAATTACAACTGTAATTTCACTAGCCACAGCAGCTTTGTAACCAGAACCGAGTGATATTTGACTACAGTATTAGATACTATTATATATTACCTAGACGGTCTCAAGCATGTTGTGATGCAAGTAATATAAATAGATTTGTTTGTTCCTAGTATTAGAATAATAAATAATATAATGTTCTTGCTATTAGTAATAAACGTTTAAAGTCTTTATTACCTGATTACATTAGCGTAAAACAAATATAAATAGTCCAAAACGCTTGTAACTTTTAAACCGAAAAGCTACATGGATTTCAGGATAAAATTAGCTACAGGTTCAGAACACTAGAAATCCGAATTTAAAAGTCTATATAACTCTTCCTGGAATTTACTATTTCCTTTTCTTCCGATTAAATATAGTTTATGTAAAGAGCCCGAAGATTAGCCTATAGGCCATTCCGGCACATTGTAATAGAGACTCAGATAATAAAACTACGCATGTGTCGTTTTTGAGGCTTTTTTAACCTTTTAACTTTGTGTTCGTAATTATTAGTTGGGATTGATATTTTAATACAACAAACCTTCTCGGAATAACCGTTTCCGTAGGAACATGTAAAACATAATTGCAATTAACAATATTATTCTTTTCTAAATTTATTTCGATACCACAGCGGCGTATTATTTGATAGTTGGATACTCCAAAAGAATTTTAATTACATCTTTCAAAAATCGATATAGATTTAGATCCATTTTGAGTTTATTGTCTTTCATATAATAATGACACAAGTAACCAGTAAATTATAAAATACTTTGTGAATTATTTTATAGTCTATAAGTTATTGATGTGCTGGGAATCTCAATTTTTGGATAGACCACGGCCACGTACGAATTAGCGAATCGAATAATTTTCGCAAAATAAGAAATATTTTGTATAAATTCAATTTGTTTCCGTGTAAACGTTTGATTACATTTCTCATTACTAACAATGAAATTCCGATTAATATTATCACTTTTTTATTAATTTGGTAAACATCCCGCTTAATGGTCCTTTCACTGAAACTCTGGGCCTTTTCTAAAAGAATCATGTAAAAACCTTATGGTTGATTATTCAACTACGCTCACTTGGCACTAGTTGACGGATATCAAACGTTAATAAAACTGCTGTTTATGGATCGTGGTATTTTTTTTTACAAAATTTTTATTCTTTAATCAGAAGTTCAATCTCAACGAACTCGAACGCGCATCTTCTTGAGTTATACAGTATGTACCACAGCACTTAAAAACTAAGCTATCACCTATTCACACTTATTTACATGTAATTAAACTCTCAATTAATATCAGAATAAAAGACTTTACATATTAACATATATACATCTACGTGAACATATATATTTTTTTAATTATTGTAATTTTATAGAAAAGGTGAACATAAATCTTTAGATTATAAATGTAAATTAATTCAGATTTAGAAAATTTAATAACTTGATATTAATCGTAAAGTTCAAGTAAATATTTTTACACAAACTTCCTCAAAGTTTAATATTCGCAAACTCATTTTAACTGCTTCATTATAGAAATCATAAAACTTAAAACAAATTTATCGTTAACCAAATTCAGGCTTTTGTAACAACAACCATTATATCCGCAAAGATGTCAGTATAACAAGATAGCCTTGTTTGCAACAAAATTTACTACTGCCTCGAGCAAAATTCTTTTTGTTAGTAAACAAATTTTTCTCTTTGTAAAAGAGAGCTTTCAAAGCTACATATAATTCGAGGTTTTTTTGTTATAATTTCCGTTTGTTAAAAAAGTTTGAACTGTAAAAATTCTATATACGTCTTGTATTATTTTAAATTTACATTACGTAAAATCAACCAATTTACTCCTAAACCCTTTTTTTGGGGAAGTTCTTACCTGACCTTGAAATTATTATTTCATGCAGCAATTATTTGATTAATGAATTCCAGCATATAAGCCACCTAAAAGGTTTCCCCTTAGCTTCACCGTGAGTAAGAAAGGCCACGGCTACTTAGCCCCATCACACTTTCAAATATAAATCACCCTTGCCTAAATCATATTATGAATGTTCTTAAACAAAATGTACGTTATTTTTATATAATAATTTGAAACGTAATTAATTTTCGCAACACTGGACTTCTCTAAACCGTTAGTAAACTTACACAGAATTAAACATCTAACGAAATACTGTTATCAGCTCCATGCCTCCATAAAAAAAATAGATCTTTAAGTAAATAAAAAACATCTTCAAGTGCCTTTGACATTGTATAAAATATGAAATTTATTTATGAAATATAATAGGAAATGTATTATTGTTTCAACTTGTTCTCAGTACCTAACTGGCAGATAATCCCAAGTGAAAACAAAGTTACAGTTTTCTGAAACGTAAGTTTGTAAAGGGAACATTGAATAGGAAATCATATTTAGGATATTGACAAAATATTTGTTCGTGCCTTTTGAAAATTGTGTTATAGTTACAAAAGAATTCTGTATTTTATAGTCCTTACAAGAAAATAAAAATAAAAGCTTTATAGTTTGTTTCGAGAATATTTTTCCAATGAATATGATAACAAAGACATTTTTATTACTTCATTTTATATCGTTAATATATTAAAAAACAAGAAAATTGTCAATATTATAGAAATTCTTTAATTTATTTTGATTATTTATACTTCGTTTCCGTTTAAACAACCGAGTATAACAATGATAAGCCATTGCAATAATTATTAATTAAACAAGATATAACTTAACGTTCATTATAGCCTAATGTATTTAAAATATATAACAGTCCTTTTCGTTGGATTTTTGTTCAATTAAATTTATAAAATATAACCTTTTCTATATAAATTTAATTTTCTGAACATAAAGGAGTGCATTTTAAAATTATTGCTACTAACTATTCATGTAAATTTGTTCTTAATTATTGTTAATAAATATTAAACAGAGTTTTCGTACATTTTCCCTGCAACAGGAACAATTATTGATTCTCTTAAAAAATAGAAAAATCTATTGCTAAGTTCAGATTTAATTCAGATTCCTGATGATATCACTTCCTTAAACACATTTTTATACAACTCGTAAACGTTACGAAAGAAAGCAAAACGGTATTAGACAGAAGTATTGTGTATTATTATACATACATATGTTTTAATAATTAATATATATTTATACATATATAAACACGTCATAAGAGTGTGGGAAGAAACTTACCGCACCCATGCCTACCTCACCTGCTCGTGGTGCACCCTGCTAAATCAACAAACGAGGCTCTGGCTCCTCACCAACCCGCATTAGGCCAATGTGGTGAGATATGGGCCAAATCCCCTCATTATTTAGGAGAGGCCTATGTCCAGCAGAGGACGTCTAATGACTAATGATGAAACACAAAATCATTCAAACGTTTATTAAAACCTTGTTCCCAAGTTTCCCCACGATAGCACAATTTTATGGTATTACATTATTGTTAATCTAATTTAAAAGTTTTTTCGGAGCCGAAGTTGACATTATCATCGTAGCAATAATCATTTCTCCGTATTTGATATATATTTGAGCATGGCACTCAATGATGATGATATTTGACTACGACTGGCTCTTAATCACTTTAATGGAATCATGTACTATGTTCACTACATACACGTTATTGTAGCATTTCCAAGCTATTGAATTGATGACATAATGGAATAAGGCCGCATGAATTAATTTTGATTTAAATAGATGTGATATAAATAAGCATGTATGATATTTTGTTTAACGAATCAATTAAGAAAAACCTTCCACTTTGTTTTCTTTGCTACTTTACTGAAAAAAATATGAAGTACACAACGGTTAATAACACCTTTGTGTGATAAAAGTAATGAATTTAAATTAGACATATTAAACACGAACATGTATGCATTGCATTTTGTTTTAAATTGAATGTGTGTTAAATCTTGTTCCCACTAATTTCACTAGCCACACTGCCCTCCATATTCTAACAGCAATACTTGTACACAACTGCTCAGCGTTAGGAACATGACAATTACTGATCTATTTAATACTATTTAGAACGAATTTTGATTGGTATTCTACTGTGTAAGAAAAACAATAATTTTAAAATAATGTATAACGATTTAACCCACTGCTTAAAGCCAGCAACCATCTTATACAGGGAGAAAATTGGGGTCGTTATTCATCACGCTAGTCTAGATTGGTATACTAGTTCTTGGAAACATGCCGGTTTCATATTTTTTTTAGCTTGTGCATTTACTAGCCAGTTAAATATACCTGAAAGAAACTTCTGCAATATAACTTTTTTCATAATATTAATAACGCTAAATATTTATTTAATATGACCTCATTAGATTTTCTCATGACTAATAAATTCATAATAACAAAATCAATATATTTATTATGTTGAAAAAACACTTGGCGAATAAGTTAAAATGTAAAAACAAAGAGCAAATAAGAATAATTATGCAACTAATATTTCAAGAATTAACCGTAATTGAAACAGTTAACTGCATAATGAACTATTACTTAATTTAACTATAGTAACAAAATACCTAAAAATTGTTAAATTGTTTGATTTTTATTAAACATTTTTATTACTCGTGTTCATTATACTGATAAAAAAATAAGTAAGTTTATGTTAGGTTAGTGTTATTTTTCTTTCTGCCGCCAACGAACAATGTTAGGAGGTGTGAGGTAGTGATATTCTACACCTAATGATTCACCTAAATGGTGACGAGTGTAATGTGGTGCTGTGTATATCATCTTAACCAGTACCGTGTTGTTACGGGCAAGCGCATTACTTACCATCAGGTGAACACATCGTCGAATGGAAAAGTGGTTTATTTGATGATATAACTTTCACAATTTAATCTTGATGTTATAAAAAAGGAGAGTATAAGGAAAAGTCGTTGCCAACGTACAAATTACGTATGAGTACAATTCCTGAAAAGAATATTACTTTATTAAATTTTTCGTACGAAGAAATTGATAAAATATGCGTATACCAAATGAAAATGTGCCATTGTGTGTTTTTAGCAGACGCTAAATATTCACGCAGAAGCAATTTATTGTTACTTATAACAAACGTTCAACATTTTATATATTAGTTGAACATAAGCTGACATCTTTCATATTATTATTTTTATCAATCAACCAAGGAATCAAATTCTTTTTACACCGGAATAATCTATTTTTCTAACTTTTAAATGTAAAAATCAACAGCAGCCTAGTCAATGTTTCTTATTAATATTCCTATAAAAAAAAGGAACTGAATCGTTATAATCTGTAAAACAAATATAACGATGAACAAAAACTGCGCTTATGTATAACATGTTTTTTTTTCAATAGTTAACTTAAATGAATACTCATTATTTGTAAGTGAATATAATTCAAAATATATTCAATGTATTACATAATTTACTATATTTTATAAATTTACTGAATTAAGATTTAGTTTGATGGGTAAGGGAGATGAAAAGAGCTTCGACAGTGATACTTCTTCGCGTCTCGTCTATAACTTTAGATATTATATCACTGACTGTATTGTACAAAAAGTAAACACTATTTCGGCATTTGAATATTTTGATTTAATATATTTTTTACATATTCGGCAAACATAAACAGAGGCATTTAACCTATCTCTGCAGCGAAGAGACCAAGCGGTTTTTTTTTACTTTTTTATTGTAACACAGAAGTCCCTGGTTCGATTTCAGGACCATTACGTTGTGGAAATTGATTGGAATGTTTTCACTAATCAGCCGGGCTGGTTGCCACTCTATTATTAAAAATGTGCCAATATAAAAACATTGCTTTGTTTCGGCTCTGTATGCCCTCACCATCCGAGACTTCATTGTAAGAACACTATATGAAATTGATAGAAAATATTAGATTATTGTAGTTAAAAAAGGTATCATTCAAGTTAAATGGATATATATGTATATACTTAATTAAATAAAGAACATATATATGTACATATACATAGCAGGGGGAAGTAATTGCAACTCCGGCTCACGTCTTGTTGGTCCCTGATAAGCTTATAGAACAAGTAGTATTCATTTACCTTTTTATTAATTTTCTTCCTTTTTCTACTGTTAGGTGTAATATAATAAAAATATATAATAATAAATAATAAAATCATTTAAATTTTTCTTCCAAAAAAATAAACGATTTTAATATCCGTCGTCCTTAAACAAAAACCCATTTAAGTTATTTAAATATAAAATGCAGTTATTTATACATTCTTAAAACTTCCGACGTAGTTTAGTAGTTTTAAAAGTTATGTTTAAAAGTAAAGGACTATTACACCGGAAAGCCTTCTTTGAACTTTCAGCATAACTTAGTATTCATTGATATTTCATCATATGTGTAAGAGAAAATTACATTAAAGTAAATTTTTTATCTCATTTCTGAAAGAGATAAAACGTTTTAAAAACAAAATTAATTTCGTCAATTTTTAAAACAAAAAATATGTTAACAGGAAAATAAATTAAAACGCAGTTCCATATATATTCTGAAATAAGTCCAACATTCCCAACAACTAAAACAGTAAAATTTGTATAAACCTATAAATGTTTGATTGTACAATTACTAAACATTACACACATTGTCTACCGATAACAAATAATTACTGCTATTAGAGTTAATTGTACCTATAGGCAAGTAAATGATGAAAGACTACATTACTACAGGAAACCTTTTAAATCAAAACCTTTTACTGTAATTATGATTGATGGAAAAAGTGTTTAAAGGTTGCTAGTATTACAATATAATATTTATATTCATTGATACAAAAAGTTTTTAATAAACAGTTTTACTAAAACAGAAAATTTTAATGAATATTATCTGTCTAATTATTATAGACCAGAACAATATACGAGTAAACTTTACTGCCTTCCTAGCGCAGCAGCCAAACCTTGTTACATAACAGTATCTAGTTATACTCGTATTTCGCGGCTTAAGGAAATAAAAACTGTTGTTAGTGGAAATAAGGTTTTAAAGACCCCCTGATTAGTTACTACCTTCATATTGGTGAATTGCCACGATAACTGTATTGTTATATAAGTATGTATGATATGAGAATCAATTGAAGAGTAATCTTATTCGTTGTTTTTTTGTTATAACCTTTCACCATATACCAGTTTGATTAGATCTTGTCACCAGATAGAATTTAAAACAACCACAAGGTGCCGAAACAAGAATGTCAATCACTTGAAGTTAAATATGATACGCCAATCCATAATAATGTGTAGTCATTTAAGATTGATTCTAGACAAAATTCCCGTAAAACGCACTCATGCTAAACAGCGAAAGAAATGTTTTGAGGACATTGAAAAATGGAGCAGTTTAAATATAATACTATCAATTAAAATTGATAGCTGACGACTGGACTCTGATCGCTAAACTTAAGTTTGAAGAAAGCACATCATGATAATGATGATGAGTAAAGATGATAGACAAAGGACCACATTGTTCTCGTCGCCTTGAAACACAACATGTTTAAGTCACGGTACCCCAGTAATTTCACTAGCTTACAACGCCTTTCAAGCTGGACTGCACACTTTATTTGCGGAGATAAAAAGGAGCTGGTTTCCTAACTAGACGGTCTCCGGCAAAAGATACCTTTCACGTTATCAGCGTAAAGTTACCAAAAATATAAAAAAAATATATTAAAGCGTGGGCCTTTTAAAGATAAATAAAATTTTAGTCCTAATATATTAATAAACTATTGCTTTAAACTAAAACGGTTTCTTTAAATATTTAATTCAACATATTTAAAGTAATTATTTATTCGTTTATATACCACATTTTAAAAGAAATTCATTCATATCCAAATGTATGTTTTGCGCTGACGGGATTTGCGTATAAAATTGCCCAAATCCCTTAAAGACTATGACAAACAGCTCCAAAAGAAAACACGAGTAGAATCATAATTTAAGTATCTTTCTTCTTTGTCCTTTCGTGTTTTGTAATTTATTATAAAATATAACGTTATTTATGCCAAACAGACATTTATTTAAATACTACATATTTACAATTAACTTATACGTGATAATATAAATAAAATTTCATACGACACATGACTAAAGAACATAATTATATAAATCAGTCATTAAAAAACGTAACAAATCCCAAATCATACTAGAATCGTAAACACTTTTTTAGTTTACTTTTAACTTTACAACAAAAATTTAAAGATTAAATAAAATTTGACAAGTAATATTTCAAGCAAATTATGTTTTAATCATGATATATAATAGAATATTATTTTTTGTACTCGTTTATTTTAACAAACAAACAAAAGTCTAGACGCACGGTAAACTTTCATCCTTTTTTCTGACTGCCCATGCTTACGGTTGGAGCTTTCGCCGCAGTCAGTTTTAATGCTTACAAACATGGATTGGAATTAAAATGACAATAATAATGCATAAGCAATGGAGATATCCATCGTTTCTGCAACTAAATAAATGTTTCATATATGTTTATAAAAAAATTGTCATTTTAATACGATTTTGTTAAGATCGATTGTGTATCTTTTACAAATATTATAATTACTTTCATTATATTTTTCTTTTTTAAGATGTTTGAACTTCTCTTTTTTGTTTCGAAAACACTCAACTCCCAGTGTAATTCTAAAAGCCGTATTTTATTTATAACACTCTATCTAATCTATATAGACAACATAATAATGGAATTGTGTCATCAATCTCCAATAATGGAAAGATGGTATCCACCAGAGAACTGATAGTCAATACTTATCTATTACCATTACGAATATTGGTTCAATTATATTATAGTTTATGATGTGGGAACCACCTGGATTTGAATTACATATACCAACGTGGATAACGCGAGTATATGTTTCCTGTTCATATTAACATGCATATCAATTTTTACGGCTATTGTTTGAACAGCGAGTTACATCAACAAAAAGGATAAAGAAAAACATTTTTGTAAAGACTCGATGTTTACAACGCTTCGAAAGTATAAAAGTAAAATACGAAAGTATCCTCCAGTATACAATGCTCGTTCTACTACATATAGGTTACAAATAACAATATACAATTTCAATTAGATTTTCTTTGCTGTTAATAACGTAATAAAACCATTTTCCTTTCTCTGTGAACAAAGAGTTCACAAAGAATAGTCACAAAAACAATTAAAGAAAGCGGAAGGTATAATTATTGCAGTAGACGACAAAAAAATGGTTAAAAACAACTAAAGGAATGCGTTGTGCCCGCGGCTTGGTACTTTTTTAACGCATTTTAAATTTATATAACGGACTCTCCATTTTCTACAGATGTACTTTTCTGTAGGGACAATTTTATCTCCAAAAATTTTGTTCAATATCATATATTTTCACGAAACAACCCAAACGCTGTCACAAGAAACACAAAAAGTGTAAACTGAATAACTAATTTAAGTCATTTTTATTTTGTTTTCTTCACGACTCGAAAAGTTGACTGGAAAAGAAAGCACTGACGGTGTAATGCGTAATTTGTTAATTTTCCAAATTATTATTTGCTTCCTCTTTTAATTCTACATATTTAGTAAATTTTTTCAGCAAATGACTTTGTGTATTACAGACTGCTATATCTATGAAGTTTTGCCTGTTTGTTTGTTTTGTCTATAACAATAAAATCTGGTCTATTGTATTGTATTGCTTTGTCAAAATGTCTCCGGAAGTGTATTTTATGCATTTAGATCTCTAACACAGAGTTTAGGTTGTATTGATGGTAAGCGAGGCTTGTTATATATCAATTTATTATTATATGAATTATTGTTCACGTGACTCAGTAGTAAAAACTATTTCGTATTACACAAAATACATAATAGGATTGTTGAAATTTAAAACGTTGCACGTCAAAAAGTTGTCAGCGGCACTGTTTGATTGCTATTTGTTTGTTTGTTTTCATTGATAATTATGTTTTATATGTGAATCAGCTTGGTTAAGGTTCACGCCGTGGGTCCCCGCTGGTGGCCCGCTATGCCTGTGTGCGGATGTAGCAACGGAGTGTTCGCGACATTCTTGCTGGCTCTACTGCTCGTCCCGGTTCAATACTACGCACCGGACTTATATGAGAGAGAGCCGGAAGCAGCGGTCATCGCACTTCCGACGTCCACCTACACCTTTCGTTTGCCCCGGATCGCGGACTACCCAACATTTGACACTATCCTCTATACAGTTTTTCTTCTCTCGATGCTGGTGATATACGTTTGCGACTGGATGCACAGAAAACTGTTGGAAAAGAGGATACTAAAGGTAACGGTAGCAATGTTACATCATTTGGCTCTTGGATCTTGGCAGTTGTACAGTAACTCTGCGTTGCTTCTAACCGAAAGTATCATTCTTGGCATCACTTTGTTACAGAAAAGCACGAAACTTATTTTACTAAAGTTATACTATTAATTTAACTGTTTCATACAAGAAAATGGAAGTTTCATAATTATAAATATTGTATTTAAGTAGATGAAATACAAATTGTATGGAATTTATTCCAGTCCTGAGTACAGAGCAAAAGATGAAACTTATTCAATAAATTGAAAATTGAAAAGTTAAGCTGTGATAGTAGCTTCAGTAATATCGTATTCGTCACCAATACATTCTATTAATATTACTAAGCAGCAGTAGGTGTGTGTCTATTAGCTGGTAATGATGATATGTAGAGCCAATTTCATATAAGATCGTAACTCATAAGTGAGATAAATTTGTGAATGTTTCATTTCAGTTAAACCAGCATGTAAAAAAATCTTTGGATGAGCTCGTTGAATTAGATTTGCGACAAGAACAAACGGAGAAAACGCTTCACGCGGTGAACAAGGCGACCGCGGAGTACTCCTTGCTGCTGTACCTGCTGCTGCAGAGGAGCAGGCAGGGGCCGCACGAGCCGCCGCTGGCGGACGGCTCCTTGGATAAGCATCTGAACGAATTCTCCTTCGGGACTGGCAACGCTGTAAACTTATGACAGATCACATCTCAAACTGACGTTTATTTTTTATCATTATTTTATTGTTTTTTTATTGAAATATAATTTTTGATTTACTGCAATAGTTTTGGTCCCTGCCGTCACCAAGATTTTCCTCAATCTTGTGAAAAAAGATCATTATTAACTACGCAAGCGAAACTATTTTCGGCGGGAAACCCTACATGGGATTCTGTTGAGGTAACAGAGTAATTACCCTGGCCTTTTAGCGAACAAAATCTCACAAAACACGAGGAGTGGTACTTCTTTCTTATTTGCTAAAACTACGAGAAAACTTTCTCACATAACCGTGGATCGGACAGAGGCCTTGATGTGAGCGTACCTCGGGAAAGAACAGGAACTCTTCATGCTTAAACAGTGACAAACAGAAATGCTGCGCGCGTCTCCACGTGGCCTTTCACATTTGGCGGTGGCATCTTGTGTGCACTGCCTACTTTTTCCATCAAAATCCAATTTTAACAATAACTAAATCGTATCATAGCTAAGATCAGTATCCTAGGCATTAAATAAAAAAAAGATTAAGATATTTTTACGGGTTTAGTAAGTAATTAATGTTTAACCGTGAATATTTGTATTCGCCAATTTCAGAAGCGGTACATTCGTTACTGTTTCCGAGTGCCATCTAATCAAAAGTTACCGAAGTGAAGTGACCTTCTTTGGGAAGCAGGTGTCAGTAATATGTTTGCAACACTCGTAAAATGGTAATTTCGGTACGGCAAACAGAATTCAAATGATATAATTTTACACTTAATATATTATAAAAACATGTGATGGTATCACAGTTACAATATTAAGAGGAACAAGTACGTAAATTCCGTGAAATTTTAGTCCAGTTTTTAAATGTATTTATATAATAGGCAATAGATACGAAGGAATCGTTTAGTTTTACACGTATTTTCTATTTTAACAAAATATTTACACTTTCGCGAATCTAGAATATTTGCATTAATATTAAACTAAATAGTTCTATTAAATAACATTCTTGTTTAAAGTTTTTGCCATTTAATTACTTTTATGGGTTATTGGCATAAAAACACATTTTCTATTTATTATCACTTTCATTACGAGTAACTTATTCATTTAATAGCACTCTAAGTTACTAAAGAATAGATTACCAGCCAACTTTTTAACTCGGAACATTTTACTCGTTTCTAACCAGATTCATTTACGAATATAAAGTACACCCGAAATCAAAAACCAAAGTATGTCTTTCCAATAATTAAAATGGTAAACGTTTAAGATATAAATCTTTATGTTAACCTGCATTAAAAGGGTATATGATTTTTCTTCCATGTTATAAAATCGCTTTATACAAAATGTAGAAATCAATTTTAAAGAAAGTAAACGTTAAATCTCATCTAAAAATTTCATACAAACTACAAAATATTACAAAAATTAGTAATGAAACACATCAACCTGAACAAAATTAAACTAGTAGGTACTTTTATACTTTCGTAATGATTATTTAAGTCTAAATTTAAGACTATTTACTATGAAAATTAATAACGAGATTGTTTTGTTACTCTAAAGACTATAAGAATTCTAAATAAAGTAGACAAGGGTTAATTGGTTAGATAAAAAGATATTTTAAAAGCTAGGGTACATATATTACTTAATATTAAATCAATATGCAATATAATAAACATTTTCATTGTTTTACGAAATTGGCAAAAACTTGCTATTGTTTGAAACTTGATACCTACATTATGTTATTCAAAGATACTTCAGGTTCGGTATTTTAATAAGTTCCTCATACCATAACAAGTCAATATTATAAGTAATGAAACGGAAACTTAATAATTCATGTTTTAATCCAAACATTTATCGCAGAGTTCAGTTAAAGGTTAATGCTTATCGAGTTTGTATGACTATTGCAAAGAAGCAGTAGTAAGTAAGTAGTTTTAAAGTTCTTGCTACTCCCAGAGAATATTGAACCGATTAAGTTTTTCCACTTGTATACAAGCATGTATACAAGTGGAAAAACACATTTTAGATATCAATGATCATGTTGTTATAATAAGTACTAACATTCTGTACGTAGTTATTGTATTAAATTTTAATGTATCATGAGCCCGATATATCATCACATCACTTATTTCTTTATAAGTCTGCTATTGGAGACCAAGTAAGGCTGTTTCGATCTGAAGGACGTTGAAGCTATTTGTAGCAACAGGTATATTGAAATTTAACATCTTATATCTCAATGCGACCAACAATCTATCATTGCGTTTACCGTCCTTTTTAGCAGCACATTGCACCATGGATCTCATTGCTTCATTGAATATTAAAAAATATATATTTTTATATTTAAGTGTGGTTTAATTAAGATTATACAGTTGGGTTACAGCCGAAACATATTTCGAAGAAAAAATATTAACAAATATTATACGCGACACCGGGTGTTTATAACACGCGTTAAAACTAATGTATGGCGAAAATGTACATGTTGTACATTTGTTGGAGCTTGAGCGCTTGGTACGCAAATATTTTGGAAATTCATGACAAACTTATTTTATAAAATTAACCAAAACATCTGAAAATAAACGCATATACAATTAGTTTATTAAATCCTTGTAACTTTTAGCATAACCCGTGTTTATACGATACTTATACCAGAAAAATGTTTAAAAAGTATATATTTTACGTAACAGCAAAACCGATGTTAAATTTGAAATAAAGCGTCTAATCAATCAATCTATCAATCTAATTTTCAAATAGTTTAACTTATTTGATATCGTCATTCGATGCCTTCTTTACAATGAAGTTGGGCAGCAAGATTGAAAAAAGTAACCCGACTTTCTATAAAACTAAAACAAATTGAAATACATAATATTTTTAATGAAAGATTTTGTTATCTTTTCGTTGCATATTTTGCAATCAAAAGGCATTGCAGTATTTTCTATATCTTTCAACCAATATTCACGACTGTAATTTGTGTTACACATCCATTTTCATATATTACAACCTTTAATGGTTATCAGCTAGTTTATTATGTAGCTTATTTCAATAGACTACATTTAAAATTAAAAATAAATGAAATCAGATTTATTCAGCAATTTATTTAAATTATAGATAAGTTACAAAAAAGTATGAACGAAGAAATTTTTTAAAAATAATGAATATTCTCCCTTCTCCCGCATTGAATAAATATATCTAAAACTGATTAAAGACCAAGAAATTATAAACAACGACCAAAAAGAAAAACTTTTGTCTCTTGATATTAATAATATAACATGATTGTGAAATAATTGCACAAAAAGAATTTTTTGAAATAGATATATAGATAATACATAAATTAAAGATATTTATAGTATAAAATCGACTGAAAAATTGTTTGCAAAAGAAATACATTTATAGACACGGATATTTGTTTTGTTATTCTTCTTTACTTGTAGTTATGAAACTAAAAATAAATCATCCAAAGCAAATAAAATTTTCTTTTACTTTAGTTGATGGTTATTCTTAGGTTTAATCACACGTTACATTCATTCAAGCACATAACACACATGTGATATTCAAAAGTACTAATATAATAATTCATGATATACATTATAAAATTTAAAAACCCAGAGATCTCGTTCATTGATTCTAAGTACTCTGGTAAAACGCCATTTTGCAGTGGTGGCGATTCCTTGCCACAGATAATCGATCCGCGTTACATTCTCATTTATTACTTCACTACTTTAAACAATAGTGAAATTGTGCAAAAAAAATCTAAGAAAAACAAATTGAAATAATATTTAGGTTATACAACAATTTTCTTATAAATAAGTATAAGAAATCCTTTCAAAAATACAACATAACCATGTAATATGACTTAAGTTATAAAAGCTTGTTCACCTCGTCTTACGAAACTTGCATAGTTATAACTAACTTCTACGAGCTTTACTGCAGTTTTAGTTAAGTGATGTCGTCTATTTTCCTTAAAATAGATGTGAAGATTTTATTTAAAATTTAATGGAAATCGGCACAAAAATTAACTCAAAGTTTTTAAGTAAAAGTTCAGTAAAGTATGTATACACAATACGAATTGCTATCAACTCTCACTTTTGTAAAGTTTTTTCTTTTTTGTTGGGCCAAAAAAAATAGTTTTATTTATATATGATCTTAGTTCCAAGACAGAAACGATTTAGAAAATATATCTTAAATTATTAAATAACAAGACTAAAAATACTTAATGTTAAAAAAAACTGTTCGTTGTTTTGGAAGCACTGTAACTCAAACACAAACTGAACGCTGAAAGCCAAATTTATTTCAAGTAAGTTTATAAATAGATCAGTCTTTATAAATAAAAAGACAACAGATACGTAAAAGTTACGACTTTACTTTCTTTTCTATATGATTTTCATAAAGATATTTTAAAGGTTTTAAACAAAGAATAAAAGCAGTCAGACAGTTGAAAGCAGTCTGATTCTATAATGAGCTCCGAGAAGAGGATTAGCTTAAGGTGCCTGCGTAAATTCACAAATATTTTTAGTCACGATCAAGAATTATTAAATACTACAAGATTTTAGATCAAGTCATCAATAACATAAGTAAGTAACGTAAGTAGTCATAAGTATTTAAATTTATTATTAAATCAATTTATTAATTAACTACAAAATAGCAAATGAGTAAATTAACGATTGGCGTAAATTATGCCGCAGACTCCAGGTCCAAGGGCCCAACAACTAACAAGCTAAGTTGGTCAACGAATATCAGCACTCTACATCATCACAGAATATCTAATAATTGATAAAAGTTTACTTGTATGCATATAGTACTTAAAACATGCTAATTAGTTACTTAATAAATAACAATAAGTAATATTATAAGTAATTATTCATGACTAATATAGGTTAAATGTATTCATATTTAAAGAGGGAACTGTGTAAATTCGTAATACATAACGTTGTAAATTTTTAGACCGCTATTAAATCCTTCTATTCTTTTTTTTTAATAATAAAAAATATTTAATTATCGATGAGGTAAGAAAGAGTAAAAAGAATGCTCCTGAGTTTCTTGCCATTTTCATTTCAGAAAAGCCGAAAGTAAAGTACGAACGTTAAATCTTTAACCAATAAATTGTTTTCTTATATAAAATAATATCAATCACCAACGATTGTAAATATTGACATTTTATCTAATATACGTTCGCATGTACATTATTATTTAAAGTAGCATACAAATATGTAAGTTGAAATGATAAATAAAGTTTTAAAAATCCTATTTGTCCTAGAGTATGCGCAAAGCTCATCTTAACGAATTAACTCTGCGTTTCCATAGCAACGAACCGCCTCTTAACTTTAAATATTACTTCACTCGACGCAAAACTTTTGCCATAGTATTTTGATTCTACAAAGCTTTTTAAAGTAATGACTTCTACTTCTTGTTGCATGAAGTCACTTCATAGCAGTCTGAATATACATTCTTTGTCTTAGTCAATGTATAAAACATAAACATTAACTCATTTCGAGACATAAAACCTATCTATGGTTTTAATGATATCAGCAGGCGCGTTATAGTAGCCAAAAACTTTTCATTAAGTTATTTACGTGATCTTGGTATAGTTGAAAAGGGGTAGATTAATGGTAATACCATTTGTTTGTTTATGACTGCTGTTTATTTGTTTCTTTTGCTGCTGCTGTTTATTTTTTATTCAGCTACAAATTTAAATAAAAAAAATTAATGAATTAAATTAAAAGTAAAGGAACGCGCGAGCTAGCTTACTCAACTCCACTGCTGTATCGATATCTCAATTACCGGTGTAAAATATCAATAAATTTTAACGGTTATAGAAGGTTAGTGAAAAAAGAAATCCATTATTCTTACATTGAGCTTCGTGGCCTAGTTTAATATAGTATGAGTTGTCTAATAACTGTTTAAATATTAAATTTCCGTAATAATAATCCCCCTGCGTTTTATTAATAATGTAACATGTTACTCATGTAATAATACATAAATTTGATTAATATTTTTGGATTATTTAACCCCTATATATCATTATGAAATATTGTCCCCCACTAAAGCGTAAAGCAAAGCCTCATTCCTTTGTTAATTAATGTATAAACACAACAATAGAACGGATGCCTCGCTAAACATAAATTAATACTATGATGTATTATTATAAGCTGATATCTAATTAAAATTAATTATATTTATTACTGCGAAATAGTGCATAAAATTATTGTTCTACAAAACTTTATATCGATTGTAATACGAAAATTTTCCTATAGAAAAAATAATAAATTTGGCGGGTTGATTCTTTTGTACGTTTTTAGTCAGACTTTATTTTTCAAATATTTTTATTCTAGTTATACGTTTAACCGTAATATGTTATATTTTTCAGCATTGTATATTTTTAATTAACCTTTTTTTACCGTTAAAATAGCATAAATTACATTGTTTTTGCCAATCTGCTATATAATTTAGGACAGCTAAGGAATGGAACAACTTGCCGGCGTCAGTGTTCCCGTCCAATTACGACGTGGGCGTCTTCAAGA